>PNEQ01103061.1:57513-74141 GCA_003012365.1 Medauroidea extradentata
TATATATATATATATATATATATATATATATATATATATATATATATATATATATGAATCCAAAACTAATAAATGATTACAATAGCACAGTTCACAGAACTGCTTGAATGAAACCAGCTTATGTAAACACAAAGAACGAAACCTGTATTCTAATCAGTATACATAGTAAAAAATAATTGCGAAACCGAAGTTTGCTTTTAGAGATAAAGTTCGTATTAGTAAAAAAAACTTGAAAAGTGTTACAGACCTAACTGATCCACTAAATCATTCGAAATATCTTCAATATTACACACAAGCACCATTAGATACAGAATAAAATATTCACAAAATGACCCCATTGAGGGTATGTTTTATGAACCAGAGCTTTTAGATACTAAATATGATAAATATTACTTTTGGAAATATTTCAGCGAAGAAAGGTGATAAGATGTTTATTAAACGGTTAGGTTTTGACAACAGTCATAACTCTTGGGTTGATATGAAAAATGTAGTTGTATAAATATTTTTTCTTGCATAAATTGATTGTATAAAACAAATTAAAATTTATGAGCATCATTCATTTCCACAAACTGACCGATGGAAAACCACTTTAATGAATGCAATAAGCGGATTGTGTTTGATATGCCAATCACATCAGAACGACGGTTATGTATATGGACAAGTTGAACTTCAACGTAGAGATTAAAAGCAAAAGCTGACAGTGGATTTTGTCAACCAACCGAAGTTGCAAAAGTATGTCATGTAAAACTAATAAGTCAACGAAATTTAATGAATGATGTTTGGAATAAAAGAAATATTGAAGAAAGTTATTATACATTCTTCCTTCCTTAAATTTTTTATTATTTTTATCACTACACAAATAGAAGCATCGAAATATATTAGTAGAATGTGTTCAATCTTCAAGATTGTTAAGAAGTATTCTACGTTTTCAAAAAATTAAAATGTGAAGAATGTAAAAAATTATATTTGTTACAATTGTAAAGATTTAAAGTGCTACATTGCTAGAAAAGATACTGTGCTCTGAATGTGGCAAGTGCATTGCAAAAGAAGCTATGAACAAAAAAAAACATATAGAAATACCATCACATAACCAGTTTTACACAACAACAGCACACTAACAGCAGTCCCGCAGTAAGGTTCCAAGGTTGCTGTGAGGCCCGTGGCACACTGCCCTTCCTACCCCCCCCCCCAAGCCCTTTTCTGTGGCCCATAACAGTCATGCCCCTCGCTGTTTTCAATAATTGGGCACGCTCTTAGTGAAACCATACATAACCAATGGGTTGTGGGTTGTATTAAAACTATCCCCTCTTTTAGAGATTAAAGTAATGTTTTAGAATGATAAGACTCTTTCATAAAAGTTTCGGTTCTCTTCAATTTGTCCAACTACGAGCCTTTATCAAGCCGATCTTTATCCTTGACTAACACTTCTTCCAACGAAATTTCAGCTTTTTTTAGTTTTCTCAAACTGCTGTCCGAAATCCCGTCATCCCGCAAAGCCTTCTTTGTTTTATTTAAAGTTCGAATCATATTTCTGACAACTTAAATTCATTGCATTTTCCTTGTCACTGAACCACAGGTAAAATCGTCATTTGCATTATGTTTTTGCGTTCTAATATTTTGCCTATAGGCCAGGGCCATGTCTACAATGAGAGAGGCTGCCCCACTCCAACTTGGGGGGGGGGGGTAAAGCTATGTATCTCAGTCCCCCCCCCCACCCAACTCATTTCTTAACCGAAATGTTCACACTTTCTCGTACATTTCAGAATGACATGATTTGTTTTAGAGGAAAATGTTGACGATGCAGATGATCGCACCCACAGTGTAAGACACATTGCAATGCAAAAGAGAATTATAGCAATTTCCTTCCCTCCCCCCTCCCTAAAAAAAACTGTCGCGTCCCTAACGTAAGTGTTAAAAAATTCAAACCCCTTTCGGTTTTTTACTCCTCATCCACAATCCATTTTACGGTTGAATGAGAGACATCCGTCGCAGAACCTGCCACTTTTAAACAATGTATTTTAAACCAGATATAGACTATTTTCTTTGAGATGTGTCGCGTGTCACGGGCATGTCCTCCGTCCTGCCATGTAACTAGGGTCCCGACATGACACGTTGTAGTAGCCCTCACGTTATCGAGTCAAGTCCTAACTGAATACATTACCCTCCACTTCTCCTGGCGCCAGTCACGTGACAGTGTGCGCCCCGCCACGAGTTGGGTTCTTGCAGTGTTGTAATGCTAAGATGTTATAAAATGTACCGTGCTCTTTACGTGCTAAATATATTACAAAATAAGCTGTGGAAAACCATTTAGAATTACCGTTACATTACCATTTAGAACAATTCAAAATTGTTGTTCATTAGTGCAAGGAATTATTTTTAATGTTTTAAGCATAAACGTAAAATCGTGTTTTATTTTATTCATGTGTAATGCCCCATTTCCCAATATTTTTACTATTATAACGTGCACTCAGCGTGATTTTATTTACGGTACTTCAACAGTTAAAATCTCATGTTTCTCGGTATAAATAAAATCATTGTTTGATATTCTTCTCTGTTACAAAAATCTACAAAAATATTTTTTTAGTCCTCTAAGACAACTCTCCCCTTAGTTACACATTTATTATCTCCCTTGCATGTTTTAGTTTCTTATCAAATTACTCTAAATCCATACACTTCTCAATCCAAAAAATTCTTCTGGAACATTTCCACAACACTTTCTGTTTGCTCGAGGCATATTGTTTTTATTTTTTCAGTGTTATTGCTTGTATCAAACTCATCAATCATAGTATTAATATATTTATACTCTCTCATCTTCAGTGAGTGAAGACATTTAGGTCGAGGTCTTCAGCGCTGGTGAGGGGTGACATGAGGTGAGTATGGAGCAGCGCCGGTATGAAGGGGCGGGGGAAACGGGAGATCCCCGAGGAAACCCGCCGGGAATCGAACCCGTATCGCCTTGGTCTCTCATCTTCGGGTTTCATACTACAGAGAATGAGTATCTTCACAACAAACGTCTATATTACAGCCATATTTCTGTTTCATAATATCGTAATGAAAACTGTACATGGTTGTTTTCTTAACATCTAATATGCTCATCACCACATACATGGGTGTATTGAACTTAATTTTGGTTTTGTTAATACGGAAAGCTACTAGTTTGTCATTAAATATCGTACTCTATTTTTAAATTTAGTTTTGTAACCAATTTTTCAAATTTGCGTACACGATTTACTAATTTAATATCAATCTTGTTCCTTATATTTTCCATAGTATTTCCGGAAAAGAAAATATTGTTCATTAACTTGTAATTTTTTTTTTCATAATCATTAGTTGCTGTTGTTCTCATGTATGTATTAGAATCAATATATTAATTTAACTAATATTACTGTTAAAATGTTAAAGCGCGATGAATCTTTTCAAGTTTCACATCGAGAGAAAGAGAGAGATAGTTTCAGATTTCTACAATTATTGCTAGTAATTTAGTTTCTTTTGTACCTGGTACAAGATTATTTTCAGGCGCTAGTGAAAAATATTTATGTAAATCGTGTAATGCTTGTGGGTATTCTAAATCAATTCCAAAGACGTATCCACACTAAAAATCATCACGTATAATAGTTACATCTTTCTCAGTAATTTTATCAAAGTCATCAATTACCCACTGAAAGTCCCATGCTGATAGATATTGAGACATTTCGTTTCCATATACTGTAAATTGTTTTCATCTAAGTAACATTAAAGTATTTGACTTTTTTTCTCTTTCGTGTATCGATCATTAGATTCATGTCGTAGTTATGTAGTAAACCTAATTTAATTATTGCAATTTTAACATTACATCCCAAGCTAATCCTGGTACAGTTAAATACCAGGCATGATCTAATTAATGTTCCTCCTAATTTGTCAACTATATTATCTAACTATATATATAAGTTTTGAGATATAAATAATGAAACTCTCCTAAATTTTGAAAACCAAATTTTTCACAGGCTAACTTTGCATGTGTATTAATCATTGCCGCATATTATTTCTTCAAATAATTTACTATATATTTCTTTTCAAGTTGGTAGTTGAATTTCTTTCAACCTGTTCCAACTATCCACATAATCATAAAGGTAAATACCGTTTTGAGCAACCAAAGCAACTTTATCTGGTTGGAAGAATTTTTTGAGATTATTCATAATGATCTTTAGATAATTTTGTCGCTAATTTATTTAAGCTTGATCCCATAAATTTGAATGGGTCTATAAATCACAATTTCAAATAAATGTTTGTTTACTAAAGGTGATATATTTCTCTTTAATATTCGGTATCGGATCAATTTTCTTGCCATCGTAACCGACCTCTTTACAAATATGTATGCATCACGTGCAGCAAGGTTATGAAAATAAATGTGTACGAATGTGGAATTTCGAAGTAACTTGTTGCAATTATTTCATAAAAGAAATACAATTGAGCCAGTAAAATGACCGAGATGATGCACTTTTCTATTTTTATTTGATACAAAGTTTTACTAACACTATAGGAACATCAGTCCTACTGGCTCATTGTAACCACTATACACCATAATATTTGTAGACATGACACATCTGACATGTACACTGCACTGAACTGGTCAACTAACAGATATTCAGGTACTGGTAGCTGAGGGCCAATAAAGGAGACTGTGTGTTAGTATCATAGTTTTGAGGCTACTGCATTTTACGTGGTTTTATTACCATGTATTGCATTATTTAAAACTTAAAGTTTTAGTTTTTCAAGCTTTGTAATGAAGTTTACATCCGTTCATTTTTATACACATTCTTTCACTATATTTGTGTACTAAATAAGTGTAAATGAAAATGTTTGCGTTTTACCCTGAATTTAGTATAAAAAACGGAATATCACGTGGTTTTTGAAAAAAGTGTGCTGGAATCTGCATTATGTATTTACTTGTTTGTGTGAGGGTTTGTGAGTGTGAGGGTGTATGTGTATATGTATGTATGTGTGAGTGTTTGTGAGGGTGTATGTGTATATGTATGTGTATGTGTATATGTATGTGTATGTGTTTGTGAGGGTGTATGTGTATATGTATGTGTATGTGTATATGTATGTGTGTGTTTGTGAGGGTGTATGTGTATATGTATATGTATGTGTATGTGTATATGTATGTGTGTGTGTTTGTGAGGGTGTATGTGTATATGTATGTGTGAGTGTTTGTGAGTGTGAGGGTGTATGTGTATATGTATGTGTGAGTGTTTGTGAGTGTGAAGGTGTATGTGTATATGTATGTGTGTGTGTTTGTGTGAGTGTTTGTGAGGGTGTATATGTATGTGTGAGTGTTTGTAATGTGCAATGATGGAGCCAGTTTATTTGTGTGTTGATAGTTTATAACATGTGTCCATATATACATAAATATTTTAATTTGCTCGTCATGTGACAGTGATTGTTGATTTATAGCTTGAAAATAGATGTCAAAACTGCATTCCTTTAATAAAAAAACATGATTTATCATTGTTACTGTTTAGAGATTAGTTGCTTAATATTTCGTTATACGTTTTAATAAAATAAAAAAATTCTTTCCGATACAATAACCCATTCCAAAATTCATTCATAGCTCAAGATTTTCAGGGCTCCAGTATTTATGCTATATACAACTCACAGATAAACTAAAAACACAATTTCAACTAACTTTTTATAAGCTATCGCTACAATTACGTGGATTTTGCGTATCTATCTGTCAACAGCCTATATTTCTCAGCCCTGAACACGCACTGGCCACAGTCGAGTATATACTGGCTTTCTTCAGTACTAACGAGTAGCACGTGGCGTCTTCAAGGATTGTTTTATTGTTTATTCCTGCCATTATTTCGTCAATAGCTGGTCAAATCAGCTCTCGTCCAATCACAGAAGAGACAGTGAAGTATTTGTTCTTGACGTTTCACTTGTTCTAGAAAAATATTACTCGAAATTAAAGTGCAGTACATCTGAACTATCAGCATACAACATTATCATAATTCATCTTCACTCACTTTAAGTGTGTGTGCACGTGTCCAAGTTGGAATGTAAACGGCGGAAAACTCGCTGGTGCAGGTCGCTGGACATAAAACAAGAATAGTGAGTATAGTAACCACGCCTCTATCGTCAATAATATGGGCGTGCAACCTTCGTGAAAGTTGTGTTGATGAACATGTTAGGTGACGGTGGAATAACTGCTACGAATTGAACATTGACCTTATAGATTCAATTCAGATGCATGATAATACGTATGTTTGAAGTAAAGAGTGACAAACATCACATCTCAAACGTTGGGTACATGAGGTAGCCTTTGTTATTACGCGTGTATTTAGGTACAGCTCTATTCAGAATAAATGAGCGGCTGAAAAATTTAAAGTCCACTTCGGGTGTGATCGGCTGTTAAGCAAAGGTAACGCCTGAGTACCTAGGCAAACACGCAGTGCACGTAAGTGTCTCCAATCACGGTGAAGTTGGGGCTCGCGAAATACAGTCGCTCTTTTATTTGCTGTCCGTTCTAACCATAAAGCTGTGCCATCATAGCGAGGGCATTTGATTGGATATGTTGCGATAAGCTTTGTGACTACACTGTCGTCTAAGTAAGAGGAAGAATTACATATATCACTCTGGCAAGTTGTCATTAATTTACACAGAAATAAAAAACTTGTATTTATCTTCTATAATAAGAAAAGTTCTGTAATTATTTTTATTGAGATTTATATTGTTTTCATTGTCTCTAGAGCAGCCAAATGAATGTGTTAAGAGGAACGGCCACAGCATTTGTTGGTAAATCATACCAGCATTTCTCTGGCGTGATCTTGGAAACCTGTGAATACCAGGCTGACCTCCGTGGCGCAATCGGGTGGCGCGCCGACTTGCGGTGAGAGGTTCAGGTTTCAAGTCCCGGGTGAAGCATGCGTGTAATTTAGTTTTGGTGGAATATAAAAATATGTGTAACCGTCTCTATGAATCACGTTGCCAACGAGATGTAAACTCTAGAATAATAAAAATAAATAAATTGAAAACCTAAATCAAGATGGCCAGACTTAGGATCGAACCCAAGTCCTCCCAAATGAGTTTAAACCATTATAGCTGCGCCAGCTTTCTATATGTAATTATATTACATGGACTTATAAGTTAATGGGCGATACGTAGCGATAAATATACATCTAAACATTGCCAACCAGTTGTTTTCTCTTCCCTATGTACCGAGCTCAAGGTTGACAAACAGTGAGATGGAACAATAATAAGACATTGAACTCGAATTTGGGAGGACCTGGGTTTCATACCCAGTCAAGGCATCCTAACATGGGGTTATTCTATTGTTTTCCTTCTCACTCCAAATACTGGGTTTATTTTTCAACAAAGCCTCCCTTGGTCCCTTTCACGTAAGTTGTATTGTTTGCTTTCTCTATTGACATCACTGTCGGTGTACAACGTCAATTTCTGTGTGAATTTGTTACATAGATTTTCATCCTAGGCTGGTCTCGTCTCAGAAAAATACAGAATGTACAAATAACAATACGTATTAAAACCAAGTCTCACAATTGACTGACATAACAATAATTCGTCTACTAACAGGTAAAGGCTGCCGTGCATGTATATAATCCGATCATAAAATGAGACAGACAATGCAATGTTTTGAAGTCTACGCTGATTAAAAGAATTATTTCTTACATAAAAGGGCCGCTTATTTTTCCGAAAAATTCCCTGCAACAATTAGTTCCAATGCTTGTGTGCACACTTGTACTAATGATTCTTGATCAATTATTAGAGGTTTTTACTCTCAGTGTTTTATGAATCTACCCACAAATCACAGGCGAGTGGTATAGAAGTAACGTTGTTTTGATTGGCACAGTCAAATAAGCGACGTCTGTACACTAAGAACGCAGTCAATAATCACGAATCATAGCTGCTGATGTGCACGTAAGCCACTGAAACTAAGTGGTGCAAAAATAATGTCGCGAAAACTACCGGCAATACGCATTAGACATGATTATTTCATTTACGTCTTAGGTTATATATGGCGAAACTAAGGCATACGCCTGTTCTTACATTTAACCAGGGTTATTTTACATTATAAAGTTATAAATAACAATTTAAAATATCAACAATAACAATCTGTTGAAACGTTCAATTACAAATGGAGTTAAGTTTGATTTTAGAAGATATCGCTTTAACAAAAAGACAATTTTATTTAAAACAATATAAAAGAAAGGCAAATTAATCACTTATAGTCTTGTAACATATGGCCTAGTATAAACATTTTAATGAAAACAAATATTTTAAAGTTACAACTTCTGTTTTATAATAAAATAACATGTTTACTTTAAAAGAAAACTAATTATTACTAATATTTTAAAAATACGAGAAAGCTTAATTTGGGAAACAAGAATTTTCAAATTAAGCATGTTGCTTGAATAAAAAATTCCTTTTTAAAATGATTTTTGAATCCCAGCGTAGACGTTATGTTTTTTATTTCTTCTGGGAGCTCATTCCACGCTTTGCATACAGATACACAAAATGATTTCGCAAAACTTTGCGAATTATAGGCTGGTGAAGATAACATTTTTAAATTTGCGCACCTAGTTTGACGATTGTGTTTATTAACTATCATGTGCATAATAAAGCCGTTCTTACGGTTATCAGGAACAAAAAGCTTGAAAACTATCGATCCAGACACTCTGCGGAATGACTCGCCTTAAAGCTATATTCAATGCGAAGCATTATTATAACATTTTGGAATAGAAGTGACATAACGGCACTGTCAGTACTTATAAGTCACACATTCTTTGAAGTGTATTTTACAAGAGACTGGAGAAATATAACGTAGTATTGCCTGCGCAGCCAAACAAGTGAACCTACGTTCAGCGACATCGTTGTGAAACGTGCAAATACAGAAGCTGAAAGGGTGTGAGCCCACTATTTATTTTTGCGGAAAATGTTGTATAAAATTAATATATTAGTTTGAATATTAGTTTCAGTTATGACCAGTTAAGCCTAACTTAAAATAAATCAGCCTGAATAGAACGAATTAAGCCACATTAAAGAGATTCAAAATTAAGTTTACAATATTTGGTGACCTGAAGATTATGACGGACATCATACACATTATAAATAAATTTATGTATGAAACTATTTGAAACACGTATAACAGGTAGCTCGAGGAATGTAGAGACGCAAGTTGTTTGCTTTGTGACGCAGTTGTAGTCCCTGCATATCAGAATGTGCTGCAGATCTACTGCTTACGTAAGAGCCAGGAATGTTCTGCTTTGTGGACCATTTGACAATTGAATGCTTAACCAAGTCATTGAATCACAAGTCAGTGATATCTACTCGTATATGCGAGTCCCATTATCAACCAAGGTCATCTGAGTATTGGTATTCTCGAACACTTTACAGGGCGCAGTTACACTTTCTTACAAATGGGTTAGTCTCGAATGTGTTCTGACAGAATTCGAGACGAACTCGTTTCATCCATAGTAACGTTCCACTTTGATAATTTCGAACCTCATATATTCGTGGCTGTGCTATTTTTGGGTACTATGGTGTGCTCTTATTGTCTCGTTATATTCACAAGCAATACGATAGGAAAAGGCGGCGAGAAATTCATTCAATGTTAAACGCGAGGAAACGGACATCACAGGGAGATATATAAATATATGCAGGGACGCCGGAAGTACTGAAAAGTTGGGGTAGCAAGATTGTATTCATATTGGGGGTGGATCCCCCGAAATATAGCGGGGGGTCCGGGGGTCCTACCCCGGAAAAAATTTTGATTCCAAGGTGCAAAATGGTGCTATTTAAGTATTTTTTGTACCTAAACATTGAATATACCACAAATAAAAATGTTAATATTTTTAACATAAAATTTGTATAAGTAAATAATTTTATAAATAGACCTTTATTAAATCACAGCCTTGTCACGTTAATTTAATAGCTGAAGCTGAAATTAATAACTTTGAAATAATAATAATACTCGTGATTAAATTCAAATCACATAATGATGTTTTTCTGCATATCGTTTATGAGAAGATATCGTCAATTTTCAAATATGTAATTCACACATGAGTTAAGAACAAACACACCACAAATTTTAGTTGTTACATTGGTGAATGTATTTTTAATAGTAAAGTAAAATTTATCTTCAACCGAAATAACTGAACTAAATGTAACATAATGCCATGTTCATCAAATTATTTTATACATAAGTCTCCTAAGAAAAAAATTGGCACTTTTACAGTAACTGGAATTGTTGTATGGTTTATTACATTTTAGCAAATATATTTTCAAGAAATGCAAAGTTACAAAAATATATTTATGAAGTTCGAAGATGATTTTCATTTTGTCACTGGATACCGAAACATAATGCGATGTTCATCAAATAATTTAATACATAAGTCTCCTAAGAAAAAATAATTGGACACTTTTACAGTAACTGGAATTGCTGTATGGTTTATTACATTTTAGCAAATATATGTTTCAAGAAATCCAAAGTTACATTAATATATTTATGAACTTCGTAGAAAATTTTCATTTTGTCACTGGATGCCGAACACACATTTTCTTTTGGTCGTTCTGCACACAAATTCATCCATCGCATTACTGAGGTTTAATGTTCCAGTGTGATTTTGATGTACGTGTATCAGTGACAGATGTGTTAGACGTTTTTGAGACATTTCTGCACGGAGATATGTCTTCACTCGTCGCAAAGCACTGAAAGATCTTTCTCCGGTAGCAGCTGAAGCTGGTACAGAGAGCAGTAGGCACGCTAATCTCTCCACCTGATCAAAAATAATTCTTCCTTGGCGTAGCAAATCTCTCAGAGCATTAATTATTTCTTGTACAGAGCTACCACAGCCACTCTTAGCTAGAATAGACGGCAGCACGACAAGTTGAGCCGAAAGTTTGAGCAAATCAAAATCATCTTTGTATATACCGAAATGTTGAATAAGTACTTCGTCAGGTATACGCTGCCCTTTCACTGCATCAAGCAAAACACTTTCCAGAGAAAGTAAAAGTTTCATTCCTGGTTGGTCAAAGCGATCTTCAATTTCATTTATAAGTCTGTCAATTACTGCAAAATACTCTTTGCGCAGAAATCCTCTCTCGTCTAAACTGACAGGTGACGATGTATTAAGAGAATACTCGTAGCGATTTGGTGCAACTATTACTCTCGACGCTTTTGGCATTTTTAGATTTAAATTTTCGCCTCTGGATCCCACTTCATCCCACAAGTAATCAAAAGTATCATCATTCCGGAGATTTAGCAATGTAGTTTTCAGTATACATGATGCACATTTTGCTCCTGCAGTGGTATAATCAGGACTCTGAATTGCTTTCGCTAGTTGTTCACAGGGTCCAAAAACAAGTGATGAAATCTCTAATACCAGAAATGTTTCAAATTTCTCTAGTTTCTTCAGGTAGCCTTTCATGATAATGATCTTGTCTTCTCTAGTTGTACTTCTATCTTGAAGAATACTCGTCGTTGTTTCAATTACTCGAAAGTAGTTGTCAATAAATCTCTTGATGGATTTTTGCCTCACCGTCCATCGGGTTGAGCACAGGGGCAAAATGCACTTTGTTGTCTTTGTTCCACTGGTAGCACTTTCACTGTTTTCATTACATGGATTCATAACCACATTCGCATAGATAGTTTTGCGCTTTGCAGATTCTAAGATGTAATTGGAAACATCCTTCACTATTACAAGCACATCACAAATAATTGAATTTTTTCTTCCTACTTCTTGCAATGCTAAGTCCAAAGCATGATTTGAGCAGTGAACAAATATCGCCTTGGGCTGAACTTCTGCTATTTTGATGCGTACTCCTGTTTTGCACCCTGACATACTCGCTGCTCCATCAAAACACATTCCTCTGAGGTTGTTGGTGCTCAGGTTCATGCGTGAAAGGAAATCAATGACAACAGAAAAAAGAGTATCAGCTCTTGGACAGTTATACATCCCTAAAAACACTTCTTTGACCACAAGTGAATCAGGATCCACATATCTCAGACAGATAGTAAATTGCTCTTGCCCTGATATGTCTGTGGTGCCATCTGCTATGAGACCATAATATGTACTCTTCTTAACATCTTGTATTAAGTCGCGTTGGAGCATGTGTGCTAATATTTCAATTATTTCGTTCTGTATGTCTCCACTCAACCATTTATGACGCTTGGTAAGCCAGTTCATAAGACAAGGCACATCTTCACTTCGTTCTTCCAGGAGCTGCATGAGACTTCCATTATCGTGTGCAAAGATCCCGAATAGCCAGACCACTACGGGCTAAATAGCGGATAGAACTGAAAATTGTTCTTAAGGCTGTCCTTGTTTCTCTTTGCTGATTTCTTGTCTGTTCGCTTATTTGTGAGATGACAGGCGTACCTTTGAAATGCTGCAAAATATGACGCACAGAATCCGTATGACACGCACTTTTCTCGTGAATTTTAAATTTCTTGCATGCTTTGCTCCAAGTATTAAACCCATCTGTTATAAAAGCATTTTCAGAACGGGCAGTTTTTCGCTTCCCAAGTTTACTTGCCAGCATACATTGGTAGCACTGCACATGTTCACATTCAGGCACATAGTGTAGCCATTTGTGGTCTTCAAACCATTCACGACGGCAGCATATTCCGTTTTCGTTTTTTGGGAAATTATATGAGGGTGGCGGCACGAACTGGTCAGGGACTTCATTGTGACTTGCAGGCAGGTTTTTGTTCTCCTCATTCTATTCCTCTTGTTTACCTTCTATGTCGTGTTTGCAAGGAGACTCTGAATTCTGTTTTTCTTGCGAGGTTGAAGGCAACAAAATATTGTCGGATTTGTTAGGTTTCTCGTTCACCTGAAAAACAGTGTTAAGAGCTACAAGTACTGAATTTGTTCAAGTGCTGCACTACTAATAAAATAACTTCTACCCAGACAGCATGCTACCTAATGGCAAGCTTGCGCTTCACTTGATGTATTTGATGAAATAAAAACTGTAGCTGACTTAAAGTGATAATACTCCTTTTATATGGATATCACAGGGTTGCCCAGAAGAATGAGTTTGAGGTATTGGAGATGATCGCTGGTTAAACATTGTTTTATTAAAAATTGTGTTGTTTAGTTGTATAAATTTGTGTTACGTAAAAAATACCACGAACCTATAATGTTCAATGTTATGGAAAAATATGGGCGCAAGGAATTATCTGTTTGTAAAAAAGTTACAGAGCGATTTTACAATACATTGGATACGGTTTTTTTAAATTATTTTCGTAGGCGTTTTAAAACTTGACCATGGCCTTAACGGAGTGTGGAAGGGAACAGCTGACAGCCCCCGGACCCTCTTCTATTTTACATAGGGTAGGGCTGTATGTGTGTCTCCCTCCCCCTAAATGAAATGCTAGCAACACCGGTGGGCGGCGGGCAGGCCCGATCTGGTATGTGTGTGCAGTAGTCATAGCGAACCCGTTGATTTACTTGCGTTAAAATAAGATTTTAAAAAGAGGGGGGGGGCAGCAATAGACAACTTTGCCTCCCTTACAAAAATTCCTTTGTTCGGCACTGTATTTGTTCGGTGGCGTTCACCGAATACTGCTCTTGGTTTTTTTTTTTTTTTGACGAGATACAATTTAGGATACATAAAAACAGTTCATGGTAACAATTTTAATTTTTAATTGTTTTAACACTTAAAAATTTTTAATAATACTAATTATATATCATTTGAAGTGCATTTTGGTTCTGTACAACATGTAAACATTTTCTTGTAAAAGTTGATTTTTTTTTTATATTTGCCATCTTTGGCAACAGCGCGCGCAGAAACGAGGACAGTGCTTTACGGCAACTGACATGTGTTAAAAAGAGAAAACGAACGTCCTTTTACCTCCATACTGCAATCTGAGAGTGTGACGCTCTATAGACTGTGTTTGAGCAGTAATACGTAAATATCGCAGTTCAATATATTATTGTAATATTTGATTCCATTATACCTAATTTTACCGCCCCTTGGAATTTACCGCAGAAGGGCAATAGCCCTCTGAGCCCTACATAACTACAGTACAGGTACACGTGCTCGCTGCGGTGCTTCTATGATGCACAGGAAGTGACTGTCTGGTGTCAAGTACCCGACCCGGCGACAGTGCGGAGAGTGTAGGGCGCACTGCAACTAATACTCCTCCTCTACAAGGCGGCACGGCTGTTTGCCGGTCCGGTGCCGGATAGGCCAGTCGACAATCCTGCTGTTACACGGTGCCGGATAGGCCAGTCGACAATCCGGCTGTTACACGGTGCCGGATAGGCCAGTCGACAATCCTGCTGTTACACGGTGCCGGATAGGCCAGTCGACAATCCGGCTGTTACACGGTGCCGGAACGGCAGAAAACCAGGAACGTCTGAACGCGCCCATATGGAACCCGTGCCGGCTGAAAACCGTATTGTGTGAAAGAGATGCGTTAGTCGCAAGCGAAGTCGAAGATGAGATTATCTAAGAAATAATTTTAAAAATATTTGTGTTATTGTTATAAAGTGTTTACAACAATCTTCGCTGACAGGCATTATTGTTGATCAACTCTGGCAGGCCGTAGGTGGGGTTCAGCCTTAAATATTAGCAAAGAGCTTGTTTTAATTTAAAACATTTAAGCACTTTTACCTTGACATCTTCGTTAGTTTTCATTCTCTTGAAAAACGACACTATTGTTTTTTCACTACGCACTTCCAACCTACGTCTCTTCATGGCATTGGCTGATTGGCATACAGTGCAAATGTGCGCTAAAATACCAGCGTCAAACTACTAATCAGGATGTGTCACAGTGTCGCTCTAGTCCTGCCAGGGTGGGAGAATAGCCATACCCGCTCTCCTTACCTCCATTGGTGATTGATGTACACTTCCGTGAAAACGTGACTCATCCTTCTTAGCTGTTTGCTTTCGCGCAGGAAGGGGGTGAAGAGAAGGAGAAGTCGTAGCCAGAATGACAAACAGTACATGCAAGGCTCCTGCAAATAACTCCCCAGGAAACTAAAAATTAAACTCTGCGCAAATTTATTTCTTCTGTTTAATGTTAAGGGTTGACTACAGTTATAAACGATTCACAAAACACGGCGCTTCGTAGTTATCTATTAAACAACTGTGAGTGTGTTTCCAACAATGTAGAAATATTGGGTAGCAAAATTGGCTCTTTGCTACCCCAATCAAAAAGTTGGGGTAGCAGCTGCTACCCCTGCTACCACTGTTCCGGCGTCACTGAATATATATTTCTATTGATACTTCTATATATTTTTATTTCTTAACTAGCAGTCCCCCGTGGCTTTGCTCGCGAGTATTATTCGTAACTGATAATATTTTCTATAATTTAAAAACCTCTTTGTACACAAGATTAGTACTTCAGTCATCAAGTGTTAGAATGTCCAAGCGGCTAGTTGAACTAATTCTGCAGCAGGATAAGCAGCTATAGCTGTCCACGCGAAAAGCAGTCTTAAGTTTGTCCCTGCCACTAACAGCGACTTCGTCTGGGCCTTATTTATAACCCTGCCTATTTGAGGTTGTGGGGTAGTTACAGACACCTACGGTAAGAGGTTAATCGAATGAGAAACATCTGTTTGCCCTGTGCACAACCATTGGTGACGGTGCCTTCAATTATATATTTTCAAAATATTCACTTTAACTTTATTGACATTACAAAGTTTCAGAGGGTAAAGGTTTCGCGGAAACGTATTTGGTGCCCCAAACCTGAGATTAGTGAGATGATATATCGTCGTTTTACTGTCAAACGTGACAAAGTCAAAATGAGATAAAATTATAAAAATGCTAGGAATATGTATATGTTGTTCACGAACAATTGCCCAAGTTTAAAGACTATTCGTCGTTTCGTACTGTTGTGTCACAGTATAGAAAAATACCACATTTCTGTTAATATCTACAATTTAATACTGTTTTTAAACGAAATAGCATTTATGACTTAATCACTTTTGGCAGCATACCGACGATATGTCAGCTGATATTGTAGAGGAACCTAAGTGGAAAGCGAACTGCAAATTTACCCCTTTTAAAGACTACATTTAAATTGCACTAATTCGGTCTACCTTGTAATTTTTGTGTGTCAGAATTGAACGTTCGCACGCAGCTTTTAACGGAATTCGAGCCCAGAACCTCCCGGAATTCAGACCTGAGCAACAAACAACTGCGTCACGTAACGTGGAAATAATTCATCAAAATAAAATTTATTTAAAAAAATAAATAAAATATCTGTGTCCTGGGCTCATAGAGGTTGTACAACACCACGTCTCGATAGGTTACTGTAGAGTGAAACTCCTGTACAGGTTGTTTCTCGCTGCTAGTTCTTGATTTTATGAACGTCTGCCTTGAATATTGACCAACTTAGTTTTATTCTTAATAATCACGTTTCTTATAAAGAAAAAATGTTAAACATATTTAAAAAATTTTACATATGCATCACTCTGACGCGAACAACACCTCAATATCGCTACTGGTTAGATAGATATCGTGGGTTGATGGAAAACACAAATTTTGTGCTTTTTCACCCTTTTGGGTGTCGAATTTCGAAATATTTTAAACTTACATCTTAGACATTTGTATAAGTACCCAACTGAAAGAGCGTAAATCACACATTAGCCCGTTCAGTCGAATCAAAATAGATCATTCAC
>PNEQ01103061.1:74241-98506 GCA_003012365.1 Medauroidea extradentata
AAAAAAAAAAAAAAAAAAAAAAAAAAAACATATCACCCCTGCAAAGTATTGAGAAATCGAATTTCGAAAAATCTGAAAATCATTTTGCGATAGTTTCTGTAATCATCTTTCTGAAGCAAAAATTAATTATATATCTCGACGGGTTCGATAAATATCGAGGATTTATCTAAAACACGTTCAAGGTCTTTTCAACACTTAAGAGAGTAAATTTCGAAAAACCCTTGAATCACGTTTCAGAATACTTTATTGGTATCTCGTGGACGTAAAAAACACAACATTAGCCTGCTGGGTTCAAGATATATCGACGGTTAATTGAAAACACTTTTCACCACTTTTCACCCCTTTTCACGTCCTTAGGTGGCGAATTTCGAAGATTCCTGAAATTACTTTTTAGGTATTTGAAGCATCAATCCTAAACAAAAATCACGTCGCTATATAAAAAACGATGGTATATATATATATATATATATATATATATATATATATATATATATATATATATATATATATATATATACCCGAGTCTAAAACTCATATTACCCCTTTTTTAACCAGTTTAGGGCCGAATTCAGAAAATGTATTTTAAATGGTATTTTAGATATTTACTAAAGCACCAATTTAAAGCAAAGAGCACTTCGATATCTCGATTGATTCGATAGATATGGAAGGGTAATCGAAAACACATTTCACGTATTTTCACCACTTTAAGTAAAGAATTTCGAAACATATTTAGTCCTGTCATAGATATTTGAAAATGTAACCAATTAAAGTTAAAATCACGACGATAGCCAATCGTGTTTCAAAGATATAGACGATTGATTAAAAACACATTTTGCCCCTTTTTACTGCCTGGGGTTCGAATTAAAAAAAAACCTAAAACTACTTTTTGGGTATTTACGTAAGCAATAATTTGAAGTGAATATCAACTCTCTATCCCGAAGGGTTCGATAGATATCGATAGTTGATTGAAAACACATTTAAGGTCTTTTCAGCCCCTTAAATGTTGAATTTCGAAAAATCCTTCAATTGGCTAATATGCATTTTTACGTGTGTCCTATTAAAGTAAAAATCACCATGATTGGCCGTCGGGTTCGAGCTCTATCGACGTTTCTTCGGAAACACATTTCACCCCTTTTCACCCCCTTAGAGGTAGAATTTCGAAAAATCCCTTCTTAGTGCTTGCCTACGACCTGAAGGGAACCCCCACAAAAAATTTCACGATTCTAGGTCCAGTGGTTTGGGCTGCAGTTTGATATGTCAGTCAGTCAGTCAGTCAATCAGTCAGCTTTCATTTATATATATAGAGATATCAGTGATATTTATAAAATAGTATCATGCTGATCTTTGAAAGAACTGTGCAATGGGAGTTCATGACTAGATTCAGTTTCAGTTTCTTGGACGTACTCAATTGCAAAAATGAATGACTGTCAAAGAAAACTAAACAAATAAAAGCAAAACTATAAAATAAGCAGAGTATGCTTTAGTCAGCAAGATACATACACAACATCAAATTCCAAGATGGAATCGGATCAAATAGAAACAAGGAACAAACAGATAATAAATGAAATTAATAACAAATAAAATAAAATACCAAATAACATGCAACACAACGATGAGACGAAACAACAAACACAGTAGATATCAGACACGAACAGAAAAATAACAAATGACACAACGAAGAGACGAAACAAGACACAGTAGTTTTCCAGACAGTGTTACGACGTTTCGGGAACTGGAATCTGTTCCCGTCATCAGGTAGACACACAGGGTTCAGTGCGACTGATGAGGAGACTGAAAAAACCATGGGTGTGTGTATATATATATATATATATATATATATATATATAAGGTCGGCCCACTTATCCTGCTCAGCCAATGGGAGACGAGCTGTCTCCTGATTGGTCGCGCAGCATAGATTGACTTTGATTGGTTGTGATGGGTTGAGTGTGTGTTTTTGTTTTGTGTTGTAAAGTTGTTTCTCTCTTAATGGGATCCACATATTTTTTAATTCAATACTCTGTTGATTGAAAACATTGCTATTGCTAATAATAAAGGCTGATTCTTTGATATTTCTTTTAATTGTTTCGTCTCTTCGTTGTGTCGTTTGTCTTGTCTGTATATGTCTGATATCTGTTGCGTTTTGTCTCGTCTACTTGTTGTGTTCTTTTGTTATTTTTCTGTTCGTGTCTGATATCTGCTGTGTTTGTTGTTTCGTCTCATCGTTGTGTCGCATGTTACTTGGTTTTTTTATTTTATTTGTTATTAATTTCATTTATTATCTGTTTGTTCCTTGTATTTATTTGACCCGATTCCATCTTGAAATTTCTTGTTGTGTATGTATCTTGCTGACTAAAGCATACTCTGCTTATTTTATTGGTTTCTTTTATTTGTTTAGTTTTCTTTGACAGTCATTCAATTTTGCAATGGAGTACGTTCAAGAAACTGAAACTGAATCTAGTCAGTATCATGCTGATCCAACTATATATTTATAATAGCATTTATTTGTATTCTTATAAGTCATATTCATTTTGGACGAATTATTTACTTTGCTACTACACTTGCGCTAGAAACGGTAGGAAACACTTTTGTCAAAGTCTTTCACTTGCGTGATGTGTTTGACTTGTAATTAAAATATATTTTCTTGTACGTTACAAATTGTTAGTTTTTCCTTATTTTATAACTTTGAATACAAATACCATTATTATATAGTGCGTACACAAGGAATTATTGTTTCATGATTTTCTCTGTGAGGTTGATAAATAATAAGGATATAACAAAGATCTATGGATGCAATTATATTATAACTTACTATACAATAATTACATACCAAGCTCTGAAAAAAAAATACACGTGGTACTGTTGATACATCTATCCAACTTCATGCAGGACCTCAACTTGGCATCTTCTGTGGGGAGCAAAAGCACAATCGGATGATCATAATCACTTAATGTTGAAGGATAATAATGCGTTTGGCAGAATACCACGACATGACTGCCCAATACGTTATCAAACTCCGGTCGTGTTTCGCTCTTGACTGTAACAACGTTGATTGCAAACTTTGGTAGTATCCGGACAAAATCTTTGCCATGAAACTTAAAACTGTGAGAAGCAGTCTTCCATTGCTCCACACCAGGTTTTATAACTTCAGCAACACTGTCTCCTTAGGTAGCATTTCTTATTATCAATGGATGCGTGGACTTGTAGGTCGTCTTTAAATACCCTGCTAAAATACTTTTGTTTGATTGTTTTGGTACTGACAGGTGTGTGAACACGACAGTCACTTTGAAACTATTGTATTATTATTTTAATATCATTATTATGAAATATCATTTTCGCCTGTCTAAATCGCTGAACGCACTCTTAAGTCCACCCAAGTATTCTTCAGGTGCTGTATTTTGGTCACAGAAACAGTTAAATAGTTAAATGTGTTTGAATTCATTGCTAGAAAATTAGTGGTAATAAAATAATTTGCAGCACTAGTTAATGAAGAAATATATAAATGCTGGGACTAAAGTTATACTGGTTTTCCACTGGTTATCGAGAAATAAGTTAGGTATAGAGTCTTCACGATAAAATGAGCACTACTTAAATTTTTCTTCCTGTCATTCTGCGATCATATTTACTATTTTTAACATGAAAACTACCTTGAAATTAAACACTATTGTAAAAGTTTCATCACCCTCAAAAACTTAAAAAAATTTTTGCTCCATTAAATGCAGTTATGGATTTAAGTGTTGGGGTGTGATCATATTAAAGTGTAATTTTTAGGTCTCTTATTAGTCCTAACAAAGTAAGAAGAATAGTATTTTTATATTACAGCACATTAAGTAATAGAAGGATGCTTTTAATCGTTTATTATACACTTAACTGTGATTGACATCTACTAAATAAACAAAATAGCATTTACAGGATTAACTAAGGCGCTTAGTAATTACATACAAATATTTACTTTTCTGATTGCAAAGTTGTATATGTTAGTCGAATTTTTGACGGGAAATGTGCGGGCACGGAAAGTAGCAAAGAATATTTCGACAATGACAATAATGATTTCTACAAGGATTTTATTTTTGATTTTGTTCTCTAATGCTACTCTCAAACATAGCACTTTAATTCCTAATGTATAAGATAAGACATTTTAATAGAAAAATACGAAATGATAGAAAGTAAACGCGTAATATGCTTGTACATAATATGGCATTATGTTAAAAGTTTAAATTATTCAAGTGTTGTGCCACTATTTTTCTCCCAATTTCGTTACATTTTGATGCGTGCTCAGGACCCAAGAATAACTCACTTTCCCTTTAGGTAACACTGTTGTTGAAGCTGATACAATAAAAGTATATTTACATAAAGAATTGAAAATCTCGCAAGTTTAATGCCCAGCATGTTAGAATACACTGCCCTGTATATAATCTTCGTTTATTGTGTTCCACAAAATGTCTGCATTTCTGCAAAAACTACAAAATAAATTCAACAAATGAACTACACGCCATCATTTTCAACTCCGTGAGTTATGTGTTTTTTCCACAAATGACTTTCATTTTGCGAACTGAAAAACACGCCTGCTTCACATATACGCTTGGCGCTCTCGAGTTAGTTTACGTGTAGAACATGCCGAGCATACCCGAACGGGACTCTTGAAATATTTTAGGCTCCACGAGTGCGCTCATTTATTCTGAACAGCACAGTACATGTACGCCTGGTGTTGCACTTCGTATTGAATAAAAACCAGAACGACATAAGGAATATAAAAGTTGCACATGTCCGAACTCGCTTAGACAAACCGTCACTGAGATACAGGTACTCAAAGTCCGAGCACTACGGCAATACAGACATATAGGCAACCCGTGTAGCATGCACATAGAGACATACTTCCTAGGAACACTAGCAATGTACAACCATATTACTGAGCGGTATACAACACACGTGACAAGGAACAAAGAGTAGGGATGTACTTGCATGCAGGGTCGCAGGTAGGACGTCTTTAGTACTACGTGTCATGCAGTATAATAAATATTTTGTTTTGTTTCAAACGCTGCAATGTGTAAGTACCAGCACATTAAACGACACCCTTGTATTTACATTTTACGAAGCATTCTTACGATAAACCTTGCTAGTTTCAAAGCAATACGAGTTCAAACTGTCTATCCCAACACAGGCAGGCACACGACACACAACCACTGCCTACACCGCGCGCTAGTGATCGTTGGTTACAAGCATCACAACTGTACGCAGTCTGGCAGTATATTCCTCGTCGCCTTCCTTAGGTTCACTGTACACTAGTTTCTTAAGGAATACCCACAATAAATACCTCAAGAGATTGAGAACCGATGACCTGGGTGGTCAGGCTACAGGTCTACTGCCATAGACAGATGCGATCTAATTCCTGGCGAGCTGCTGCACTATAATGCACCGGTATCCAATCATCTTGGTGCCACATAACGCGTCCCAGCACTAGTGGAACATCATGTAAGAGATTCCGCAGTATCTCGCGGAGATACACTGTCAGGGAAGAGATACTGTCATATCAACTGGCTTCCAAGGATCCTGCACATAACATTTATATTCCATCGGACCCGTCAATCCCCTTCAATCCCCTGCTTTACGGGACTGTAGTGATATTTATTACAGCACATCGCCAAGCAAGATGGCTGAAAAGACGAATAATTCACACCGACGAGTCGTCAAGCGGTGCGTAAGCTCAAGGTAGGATCCACTGCTAACACCTGCAGTATCATCTCAGCAGAATGAAACCATGTACGCGCTAAACGGGTTGCCTACCTGTCGGCGTTGCCTAATGATCAGACTTTGAGAGCCCGTATCTCAGTGATGACTTGTCTGAGCGTGTTCAGACACTTGAAACTATTTTGTTCATTATGTGGTTCCTGTTCTTTCTTCACTATGATGGGTTGCTACAGGCCTACAAGTACAGAAATACATGCATAATAACAACGTATAGGTGGGATGGTGGTCGCGTTTTGTCCCATGCATACTTGACGTCATGCGTTTGAAATATATTCGGGAAGCCAACGTTCAATTCTTAGCAGTTGTTGATTTATTGTCACATAAGTAGAGATGATTGTTTATCGCAGTAATACTTGACAGTTTGCACGGTTTCAACACACGTTCAGCTTACCACAAGATTACTGGCTTTATCTTGTACGTGGAGCTATTGCCCTATTTAACGGAGTCAATAATAATCCCGGTATTGTAATATGTGATGTCTGTTATTGGTCTACAGGCAGCTACGATGTGTCAAGACGTCCATTACCTAGTCACACATGTCGCAAGAAACTACAGTGTTTTCAAGAGTATGTTTTCGCGATATACCATCATCTCTATACACATCACATGTGCACCACGCGCATTCTGAACTAAATTGAAGACGAAGATGTTACCAGCAAAATATGGCACGAGGCACTGTAGTTAGTCCACTCTTGCGCTCAACAACGAAATCTTTTCTTAGTACTATTGTTCTGACCTGTGTATTGTGAGTGCAAGTTAAAATCCCGAACGGTCCAAACATGAGTCTATGTTTACTTGAAGCAACATACATAAAATTACGTTAAGAAACAACAGCCAGAAACAATAGATGCCATCGTACTTGACGTCACAAACAAAGAATACCAGACTGTTGAGACCAAATGAAAGTCGATAAGTAGCGACATATTTTATCGTTACGAAAAACTTAGAATAAGCTACCTGGAGCTGATCGACCAGCTACTCTCGTGAGTAATTGTACTCTGGTAAACTTTACCCGGCTTACTGTTTCAACGCCTCGAGCTGACGGTTTGCCTTACCTACCCTACCTTGTGTCTTTCTATAACACCTTTACGTGTTCGAAAAATTAATAATTTTGTATTTAAAAATTGTAATAAAAATTTCATTAGCTCAACAAAATAAGTACAAACTGTTTTAACTGTTTATTTTGATAATTTCTTGAAGAAGTTTGCAACTTATAAACGCAATATGAATTATATAATTTCGGTTAACAGTCGGTTTTCGTTATTACCGTGACGTGCATTCTAGTAAAATAATTGTAATGCTATTCATATGAAGTTACAAACCACATTATTGAGCAAAATAAACACTATCTTGTACCAAGCACATTCATAAAGCAGAGAATAGTATAGTGACGAGCAGTTTAGCAAAGATATATAACGTGGCACATCTCACATATGTTTCTAGACAAATGCAGTCTAAGCAAGTTCTTGTTGCTGTACGAAGTATCTTCACTAATAATGTCCTATTGGTCTATGATACTGCAATCACTGTTACTGTACTGAATATTCCTTATTATTGGTTGAATCTCATCGCTGTTATTCAGGCTTCAGTAACATCGGCTACCATAGACACATTTTTTAAGACCAGGTGGTATAGCAGCAAAATAGAAAATAGTAACCATTATTTAATATTGTTGACATAAAAGTTTGTTAAGTAAGGGTTTAGCTCTTCAGCGACCGACATGTACGTGTCGTTCCTAGCTTGCTCTGACTGTGTAGAACTGAGTATAGACTGTAACACGCTTGTCGATACAGGCACTGTTAACAAGTCACACCTCACATAAGATCAGCCAAGTGTCTGCAGTATTAGTAGTCCCACACACATGAGACCACTAGCGTGTGTAAGAGCCCACGCCGCAGGTAACATGTCCTCAGCTGTGTTGTGCCAGCATTGTGCGCAACAGACGGGATGTAACAAGAAAACATTGCTCGGCGAGCCATAAAGCTGTGTGTGCGCAAGAAATTCGCTTGTCGACACAATCACGGCTCAAACAGTCGCTGCTGATGCAAGAGACTCACATTGCTTCACTGACCGCGTCCACGCGTCGATAAATTTGCCTCTTTTTACGTTTACAACTGTTTCCCGCGCAAGTTAGCGCGTCTTCTTCCAGGAAACATTCTTGTGATATATCCAGTACTTGCGCTGCAACGTTGCCACGTTATCAATGCTATTAGCACTAGGCGTCATTGTAACACGCCACTATCAATATCTACATTATATATATATATATATACACACACATATACATAAAGTACATCAGCCCTACTGGGATCTTTGTAACCACTGTACACCATAATATTTGTAGGCATGACACATCTGACATGTACACTGCACTGAACTGGTCAACTAGCAGACATTCAGATGCTAGTAGGCTGAGATCCAATAAAGGAGGCTGTGTGTTTGTATCTTATTTTATATGCTAGCGTGTTTATTTGTGCAGTATACAAGACTTGACGAAATTTACATTTTAAGTTGTTTTTATTATCCCGCAAAGATTATATGAATCAGCGGCGAGACACACTGAAAAATAATTTTACCTAATGTTTGTTGAAAAGTGGTGAAGTATGTACTTAGCTAACAAATATTTTGATACGAGAAAAATAAAGCTACGCACTTAATTTTGTTGAGTCAAGAGTATACGATGTTTGTTCAGCAGTGTAGTTACGCCTGACAATAAAATGTCTGGCTGATGCAAATTTAATTATTTATAAGTACAAATATGTACATTATGTTGCGCCAAGCAAACCTGTAATTTTTGTACGCTGTAGTACATAATCATACCTAGAATGTTTCCTTAACAATTACCGTTAAATATATGTATTTGAGAGTGTATTACACGATGCACGATGCTTCGATAAGTTACAAACCATCCCGGTTTAACAGTTCCAACAGAAACTAAAATAGACCTAAAATATGTTGATATCTGTTGGTATACATCTGTAAATATGTATGTATTTTACAACCCATATACATATGTTCAGTCTTGGCCGTGACACTAGTGAGCGATCCTCTCAACGCTATATTACAATCCCCGCAGTTACCTGTTTCTTTCTTATAATGGCTCGGCAAAAACTAAACATGCACAGCCAAATCAAAATATCATTTAAAAGATAATATAGTACACTTGGGCAACAAAATAAAAAAACTAAATTAAATTTGTTTTAGCAACAATTTTGCCATTATTTATTTGCGCCGAGCGAATTCTGTTTAACTTATGAAACCTTCAATTTGGTTTAACTAACGAAACCATTATATTAGTGCAGTAACAGTTTGTTAGTTCTGGCAAGTATTTCTTGCATTGGCAGAAAAATATTTATAATAGTGTAGCCCGAGCCTTAATATAAATACCTTCCACCTAATATTGGAGCGACACACAGGTAAATATTTACAAACACTATTGCAGTAGTGTTACTTCAACATCCTGTGTCATTGTGTCGATTAACATTGGTCAGTTTGGTCTGCTATAACTATTCTGTGACTAGTTTGTCCTTAATTGCAGTGTAGCTGGAACAAACCGGTCAACACGAAGATACGTGACCTAGCACTATGAACTAATGAACATTATCCACTGGTATGTAGATGCACAAATACTACAGCACAACGTATCAGTAGCAAACATTCCACAATACGTACAGTTAAGTATAGTTTGCCGAGTAAATTAAAGAGACGGTATATATGTTTCAACAGGCATGCCTGTGTGTTTATAATCAAGACTTGGATGTAATGTATTTGCTCAAGAATTTCTAAAAGTACAAATAGTATTAACAATAATTATGATGATAGTAATAAAAGTAGTAGTTGGAGTAGTAGTTGTAGTAGTAGTGGTAGTTGCAGTAGTAGTTGTAGTAATAGAGGTAGTATTAGAATAAGTAGTAATAGTAGTGGTAGTAGCAGTAGTAGTTGTAGTAGCAGTACTGGTAGTTGCAGTAGTAGTGGTAGAATCAGTATCATTAGTTGTAGTTTTATTAGTAGTAATATTAGTAGAATTGGCATTATTAGTAATATTAGTAGTATTGGTATTATTAGTAGTAATATTAGTACCAGTTATATTATTATCAGCAATATTAGTAGCAGTAATATTATTATTAGTAAAAGTAATATTAGTATTATTATGTAGTAGTATTACAATAAGTAGCAGCAATATTAGCAGTAGTAATAGTATCAATATTATTATTTGTAGTACTATTTAGTTGCATTAGTAGTAGTATTAGTATTATTATTTGTAGTAATATTAGTAGTAGAAGTAGTAGTATTATTAGTAGTAGTAACATTGGTAGTAGTGGTAGCAGTAATATTTATAGTGGTAGTAATATTAATAATAATATTATTAATTATAATAATAATCTAATCCGCAACGTATTAAAGAATTCTCGTGAGAAGCGCAGCTGGAAAATGGATAATAAAGGGTGTTATAATCTGGGGAATTAAAATAGACAGGCTTGTTAAACACACGCTCTGGAAACAGTGTTACACTGTTGCCAGATATTTAAACATGATTTCACGGCTGTTTTCATTTTTAAGTACTTTAACTCGTTCGATCTTTGAAAAATTCTTGCAAGTGAAGTGTACGGCAGAATATTTTTGTTTCTTGACGTTCAGCAATGCGGGTAAAAGTCACCGCACTGAGTAGCTGAATACCTACAATAGAAGAAACTAACATGAAACGACAAAATAAACAAGTGTTACCTTCCGTCAACAAACATGTTCCAGACATTCAGCCCTCACCGCGAAGAAACAAACTTTCGCCAATAGACTACGTGCAGGAAAACAAAAGAAGAAGACTAGACCTCAGACAAGTAATTAACCAAAACGAGTAAAAGTTATGACAAATCTCTACGAGGACCAGGTGAACAAGAATTTGTGTTATACATAAGGTTTATAGCTAAACAGGAACAATACAGTGTGCAGTTTACATTCTTTGACAAGAATTCTCTAAACATAGTAGGATTTAGTTACGTTAGACTCTAATATAGTGTAAGACGTAGGAGTAACATTACAGAGATAATATTGAGCTTCAATTGTACGTTTTATAATAAAAATTTGTAAGAATTATGGAATATGATTGGGTAGGGCTAAGGTTTCACAATTAAAAACGTTGGCGTTACCTCCTTTTCCTGAGAAAATGTGTCAGTATAAATTTATTAAATAGTGTGATTGCCAGCTCCCGATGTTGGAAACAGTCTGTCAAAATCATTACAGTTACTAACTGTAAAGGCAAATGAACAAAATTTGGCTTGAGTATCAGTAGATTTTTTGACAATCAAATGCTTATATTTTAGTAAACAGTTTTTTTTTAACAGAAAACTATGTAAGTAGGCCTATATTATTATGACGACTGTCAATGCTTACATTAATGAAAACAATTTAAATTTTTGTTGGGTACAAAACCACTATATTTAATAATCAAAACCATTTTCAGTTATAATTTTTAAGTTATTGTTTTCCATACATGTAAAGTTGTCCATTTCATCAAGACACGTAATAAAATGTTTTTTTTTTTTATTATTTTGATTAATAACCGCAGAGCTGAGACTTCCGCGTCTTGTTGAGAATTATTCTTACAGTCTAGGCTCGCCTAGAATTGCCTGATTGTTTTCATTTTTGTTAAGTAATATGGGAATATAATTAGGAATAGTGACGCACACAGCCTAACTAGCCTTACTAAATGAAAGGCATAATATTCCAGGATAGTTGGCACACCTCATGCGTGATAAGACAGACGAGAATGTACAACAGCTGGTTGGGCAACAAGCAGCTGAGCGTCATATACCGCGATATATCCTTGAAGTGAGACATGTCGCCAAGTTGTTGAGGATAAGATAGACTTCAAACTTGTATACTCTGAAGTTACATGTTGTCATTGGATTACATGTTCATACGGCACGTGCTGTACTGCGGGGAAACCGAGGCCGTAACAGTAACAATGTAACAACTATCAAAAAGTGTTTACTTACACAACATTAAATAAACATATAGGCCTAACTAATTTTGATAAAATAATCGTAAACGTCCTGATATTCAATGTTTTACATTTAAATGAAATTTATGATTTTTAAATAGTAATAGTTTAACCCTATTTATAACAGAAACAGAATATCACAGCAAATATGTTAGTTAATAGCCATTCAGACAAACATAAATGCAAGTTATTCATAAATCACGATACATCATGAGCCAAGTTAACGAGTCGTATTCACGCCTGTAAAGGAAGAAAGGTGATAGTGACATCATCCCACACGTACAGTATCGCAAACATTTACATTCACACTTACACGAGTATGTAAAGATTCCTAGCAGGCTGGAAGAACATTGTTAACAGTTTAACAAGAGCTTGTGTATTTTAAACATCAGTACAAGCTGTGATCCTCGTCACGTCGTACGTTAACATCGCACTGTGTGAAGTTCATTATTGGTCAGCTTTCAGCCAATGGGGACTTAGTTTACATGGCTTCCAGTAAAATAGTCCGGAATAGAGTATTAACGTGTTTATTTTGGCAATTTATGACGCTTGTTTTTAGTTACTGAATTGAATGCGTCTGACGATACACAACCTTGCGCAGAAACATTTTCAACGAAGCATAGTCGAAGATTATTTTGGCCGTTAACTTATGTGCCAAGTGTGAAACTGGGTGAGCAGCCAATGAACGAAACATTCTTGAAGACTGAACGTGTAAGTCATTGTAGCCGGGAATGTAGATATGATTTAAAGTCGAGATAGTGAAGCTATATGCGCAGTAGTTTGTTTCACTAGAATACGTAACAAGATGTTACCAAAATAACTAAATAACCAGAAAGCTAACAACGTTTCCATACATCTGGGGATATTAAATGATAATATTAATTTAACATATGATAAACGAAATACACAAAAGTTAAGTCAGCTTACTATGTAATATATGTATATTCAGTTTGAAAAAATTCGGTAAAGAAATTTCTAAAATATCATTCTATCCTAAAGATAAAAAATAGCCATCGTTTTCAAAATATGACTCTTGGTTGAACGGAATACACTTAAGTCCAATAAACCAACCAGAATACGCGTGCCAAGACTAATTAAATTTGTAAATATTTCGTCAATACGTCATAATATACTAAAATATACAAATTGCCGCGAGTATAAAACATGAACACATTGTTAACGAAATACACATAATTCAAGTCAGTTTGTTGTTGTTAGTTTATAAAAATGGCCGCTATTTTGAAAATATGACAACAGTATGGTTGGAATATACAAGCGTAAACACAGTTTTGTACGTAGTATATGTGTACCAAGTTTGATGGAAAAAATATTTCCTAGGATATGTCATACTGATCTAAAAAAAAAAAAAAAAAAAAAAAAAAAACGGACGCTATTTTGAAAACATGAACATATTATGATTGAAATTAACAAAATCATAGTCAGCGTAATATATGGTATATGTGCGTTTAATGAAATTCGGAAAAGTTTTATCTCAGATATGTCACACTATATGCTAAAAATTTATACATTTCCGCCATTTTTGAAATGTGTACACAACATGAATGAGAAACATAAAAGGCAACACAACTTTGTATGATCTTGATGCGATTCTAAAATATGGTGTCTTATATATCCTAGCATGATCGAAAAATGTAATAATAGCCGCCAATTTGAAGTGTAAATAGGTAACAAACGAAATCCTTAAAAGTCAAGTCAGGTTACAAAGTATACATGTGTACAAAGTTTGACGAAATTCTGTCCACTGGTTCAAAACTTTTTATGGGGAGGATACATACACACATTAGTCCTATACAAACACAGGAAGGTAATCTCATATGCTTACTTTCTACCTCAGAAAGTAGGCTACAGGTGCACTCTACTCTTAATTGACGTACGCTCGAGTGTATTCCTCACTATGTTGAGTACGCAAGAACACATGCACGTGTTGTGTAAGCGCAGCATATCAAGGTCATCACTTTACGCGCAGTTAAACCAGGAACGCGTCACTTAATACCTGACCTGCGCAATCTCCTGTACTTGAGTTCTGAGTTGTATGGCAGACTGTGGTGCAATGCCGGGGTATGTTATTACCGCGAGAAAAAACTGTGCTATTCTGTGAACATTTCCGAGTGGAGTTTCCTTCAGGGGCAGGTCGGATGGGAAGTTAGCGAGACTTGACGTAAGAAGTCCGGTCTAAAGTCGCCGACCAGTCGTAAACAACAGTTTTACACATACACAGTCATCGCTAATGAGGTTTCTTCTATAATGTGTTGGAGCAAATAATGTGTGCAATGTTTTAAGAAGCTGATACAGAATCGACTGCTAGCTTTCGTAGCATGTCTGAATAAATGGCAGAATTACTGACAATCTTTCTTGAAACCATTACAATGTTACATTTGTTTCTCACTGACATTTTGAAGACTAAACACTTTTAGCTCGGGCTGCACTTCAAAGATAAACTTTCTGTCCCTCAGCAAGAAACTACTGCGAACTTCCTTCACCTGAGTACTATTTATTGGGCTATTACCAGAACATTAGCATGTCTTTAAGTTGATTAACGTATTTGTTTATGCGAGTGTGTAAAGAACTGTGTACTGCTGAAATAAGCACAATTTTTTTCAACATGGCACGAATGTGATGGCATATTAAATTGGAGCCCACATGCACTTCATTCAAGTAGTGCAGTGTTTATGTCACATGTAGTGTGTACCAACATCTGAGTGACATTACAAAATATAGATATTACTAGTGCTGCTGTTCCGGCACTGTGGTGTATGTGTGTATGTATATATACATATATATCCATACATATATACATACACATACATACATACACACACACACGCCTCTACATATCTCTACGAATAATACTCGTGAGCAAAGCCGCGGGGGACTGCTTATATATATATATATATATATATATATATATATATATATATATATATATATATATATATATATGTATATGTATATATATGTGTGTGTGTGTGTATGTGTGTGTGTGTGCGTGTCTGCGAGATGATGTAGGTTCGGCAGGCTTAGAATATACGAGGCTCTGTGTGGTTTAGTAATACGAAGTTTATTACTGGTCTGATGAGGCGGTCTGTCTATCTTCGAGGTTTGGAGACACAATGTCATTACGTTAGTAATGTTGCCACTGCGAGAAGCAACTCGTCATGATATTAAATATTTCGCATTTGATATTTATGATCCCTTGATACGCGGCCGCTTAAAATCTCATATATAATCCATATTTTCATACATTTCCACAACAGGCTCAAACATCTCAAAATTTAAGAAATTTCGCCACGTTTAATGCAACATTACATCAATACGCCATTACAACGCAGCATAATGTCTTGTTCATACCTGTTAACACAACCATTTTGAGTTATGCAGTGCTGCGCTCTGGAGACTTAAATCCGCGAATTACGCTTTTAAAACTTCGCAAACTACATTCTTAGACGTTTCGCGAGATTGTTCTTTAGAAATATTTGTTGAAAGTGTGTCAGAACTAAAATCCACTAACTTAAATGTATCAACATACCTTAAATTTACACTATCGCTCACATGTTTAATATTTTACTTCGTTGTCCGGAATTAAATCAATTTTATTTTAATCTATGTCAGTACATATAAATAAGTGTGTATCATATCCAGATAGAAAGTGTATGTAAACTAGAACAAAATTTGGATTTATTAAAATATATTACAATTTTTATCTTCTGCCTCGTCACATTTGGGGGTGTAGTAGAATGTTAGTTGCCGAATTTAATTATTTGCTAGCCGGAAGCCATTATAACTTGTTTTCCAAGTCAGTTTGCTGAAACTTTCCATTAACACAGTAACTAAAGTACTTCCACTCATTTCATAACAGAGAATATTTTATTGGTCACTAGCTCCGTGCATATGTGCCGGTAAAATATCAGATATGAGTTCACTGGTCACTTGCCCTATGTCAAAATGCAGGTAGTTATTTGCACTACCTGTGCACTGAAAATATTAGCGGACTTTAAAATGTTTTTGGGGCAACCAAATACTTTATTCGTATGTGGCGAAAAAGATTTTTTTTTGTCAATAAAATTTTATTTTCTGTTTTTATTTCGTTTGCCAAATGTAACATTTATTCAGTGCAACGAAGTATTTGCTTGGCTGTACATGGTTTCTTTTTACTGAGCTGTTGAAATAATGATGATGTTGCACATAGAATCGAATCGATGTCCTCTTGCCTTGGTGATCACTTATTAGCATCCACAGCCATCACTTAAGTGTGGTAACTGACACATTCTATTAGCTATATCGCCCGAAAAGTTCGTTACGTTTACTTACACGTACAGTACATTAGATAATTTATCTCCGTTTCATCAGTTTCCTGTGAACAATTTTATATTGGGCTTTTTGTACTATATTGGAGCATGATTAAATGCATTCACAGATATAGCTATAATGTAAATTGTTATAGAAATGTTAAAATAATTAACTAGCTGTAACTACAAACTGCAGCGTGCACAAACGAAATGTATCTTATCGAGCACTATTATCCTATTTCGAATTGAAATCTGTTTCTACAATATTGCTGAAAACCTAACTTTAATCTCGTTTCATTTTTTTTAAATTTCGAGATTCAGTTACTCGACCAATAAATTTTAAACAATTAATTTTTTTGTACCACAAATCATCGCAAAATTATAAAAAATATTAAAATAAAAATATATTCTGTCATGAAAAGTTGTTTTAATTCTTAATGAACAAAACGTTATGTAATCGTTTTTACTATAACTTTCATAATAAATAAAACGCATATTTTCACTATTGACATCTTTTAAAACTTGACCAGTGAATTTGTTTTACTTTAATATATTTTCATCATTTTGCAATGCACTCCTTAAGTTTTAATATTATGTTTTTCCCTTTTTACGATTATTTTGTAAACGTGTCTTGATAAGAAAATAGTGAACAAATTGCCATACTATTTCGATAGTTCCTGAGAATTTGTTTTTTTGTACCATTTTGAACAAGAAAAAGGGTCACAGCTAGTGTATATTTCGCCCACATTGAACAAATATTTGGTATACATTTCCTTCAGTGAGATTATGTGCAAGGAAGCTTCGATGGGATGGCTTTCTTGGATGTCGGAGTGCATTGCCCCGCCTCCCCTTCCCCTTTCTCATATTTGCCCCATCTGCGTACGTGTTTACAAACATATTTGCTATACTGGCATAGCCGCGACATTCCAGGAATCTGTACGAACCGAGCAGATAGTTGCAAGTGTGCGGATATAAGACTTACCTTGTCGGGGCTAATTACTGGTCGCTATCACCGCTGCCAAACTAGTTCCCTAATTGCCTGCCGTGTTATTGGACGTGTCCCAGCCGCGTTCAACGTAGACAGCAGTCAGCAAGGTCCCGTGTTTCGTGAGAAAACTTCCAAGACTTACCTGTAGAACAATTTATCCCAAACCCACTTTTGTGATAGGAATCACGCAGCTAGAAGGCCAATCAAATACACTATTTGCATGACGAAAAGAAAACACGCACTCCGTTACGCTAGATACATGCATACACGCACATATATAATGCTGAATGATTTTGTGTGCAAACGCGCGAGAGTGCAATTTTAAAGACAACATATAAAGCCTAATGTAATTCATGAAGGTGGTAGGTGGTGCCAAAGGTGGATATTTGAAACTGGAAAATGCGCGTTAAAATGACAAGCGAATGTTATAAAAGAGCGTAATTTCGTATACAGGTAAATCACGTGAAATGCAGTAATTACAATTACAGAAAGCTGACCACTTATGACCGATATTATAGACCTCTTTCGAATAACAACCAACTGCTCTCCCCACAGAGAAAGCATTGGTGAGCAGTTGATTGACATTCGAAAGAGGTCTTTAGATATTGCCCTTGATATATGAAATATAGGTATTGGCAAACTCTCATATCCTAGAACTTTGCTACTTATCCGCTTTAGCGAGATAACTTGGCAAGTACGTAGTCAGCATGAAATAATGAATAAGTAAGGTCGCTTTGGGAGTACATGATAATTCCGATCATTTGCTCAGACATTACATGTTTAGTTGGAGGTGGATGTGTGAATGTCTGGGAGGAGGCATCTTGAAGCATTTTTTTAAAAATACCTTGTCAGTTTATCGCAATGTGCTTGTCATTTGTGATAACTCAGGAACCGTATTTTAGAATTTCAGTCAACTCGGTACACATAAAGCCACTAGAGAGATGAACTAAGTTAAATGTTTTCTGTTTCGAAATGGCGGCCTTTGCTGTATATATTTAATCATAATATGTCATGCTTGAAGAAATATTCCGTAGAATTTCATCAAACTCAGTATACCCATACCATATACTAAGCTGACTTTACTTTTGTATATTTCGGTTATCCTGTTCATGTATTTAAAATTGCGGCCATTTTCTGTTATATTTTAGCATAATGTGATGTATCTGAGGAAATACGTTTCAGAATTTCACTAAAAATGGTGTAGTCTGTCATATGTAAGTATTCCATATTTCTACAGCTGACTTGTGAGAAGTGTGCCTGTAAGCAGGATTGTGTAGACAGTTTTCTCCAGCAGAAAGCCAAGTAGCTCCGAACAATGGAACTGCCAGACACATTTCTCCGAAGAGACATGTCAAAATATGTCAGAGTTACATGATACAGACTATACACATGTACTACATACAAAGCTGAGTTGACATTTATGTATTTCGTCCATCTTGCATTCATATTTTCGTACTGGTGGTCATTTTTATTTTTAACATAGCATTACATATCTGAGGAAGTATTTTTTCCCGAATTTTATTGAACTTAGCACACAAGTACCTAACATAGCAAGTGCGCTTAGCTGTAGTGTGTTTCCTTCTTATGTATAAATTTTAAAACGGCGACCATTTTTAAATTCTAGCATATTATGTCATATTTGAGGAAATATTTTTCCACAGTTTAATCAAACTTGGTACACATGTACGTAAGTGAAACATGGCAGAACACAGGCAGGCAGGTTAACTGAGGACTCCCGGTTTTCCTGATTTTAAACGGTGAACAACACAGTCTGAAATGTCAATAATGTTATAGGAGTGTAGCCGGACAAATTTCCCAGTGAATTTTTGTTTTTATATTTGGTATCTGCGTGTCGGAATGTGCGTTGTTAATTGCTAACTTTCCGTGTACAGAAATGGTAATGTCTGAAGACCTTGGCAATAAGCTGGACAGCCTGAAGGAGCAGGTTTGCCAACAGCGGCGCTACGAGGCCTGACGCGTATAGCCTGTGGATGTTGACACGCTAGGACTGCTCTGGCGAACCTCAGCGACGATCTAGCTGAACTTACCAGCAGTTTCAAAGATGAACTACGTCTGTCAAGAAGACTGTAAGCATGTAAGGTGAGCGAGGTGAACTGGAGCAGTACAGCAGGAGAAATTGCTTGCTAGTGTGCAGGTGAAAACACCACAGACTTGCTGCTCGACAATGTTAACACTAGGGTGCACGATCTGACATACGATCATAGTAAAGTTTGTGACGTACCAACAACGACAACAAGTGTAACGTGCTAAGGCCCGATTTTACCACCTCCGGCTAAATCTTCCAGTTTGGTAGCTTCCAGTTAAGCAAACCTCCGGTCAAATCTTCAAAAGTGTTTTACCAACAATATTTAGCTGGTTGTTACGTAGCCGACAGCCTATCGGTAAGCCTAGTTCTATACTGTGTGTGTTGGTAATAAAAGTAACCAGGATTTGGTAATGTTAATTTTTCAGGCGTTGTAAGGGAAACACTTTCGACAAGCATTTGTTAATTGTTTCTTGCTTGTGCGAGCGATGCGAGGAATGGACGAACACAGTCTATTATTATTTACATTTAAAAATGATTATTTGATGGGTTTAAGGCACGAGTCGAGGGAGTGTTACTTGAATAAGCGATATTGCAAAGATATATTGTGTAGGCTATTACGTGGCAGATAGATTAAGTTCAGTGATGCTATCGTATTTATTGCTGTCGAGGCACATGTTGCAAAATTGTGGTTAGGAATGGTTCGTGTGAGATAAATAGCCCTTATATGCCTTGTTTTCCCGGTCAGTGGTTGCTTCAATTAATAATACGTTTGAATTTGTCGCGGCTGTGATGTATTTGTCAAAATAGTTTGTTGGCGCACATCATGCTTATGTATGTACATATAAGGTTAAAGTCTCTGAAAATTTTTTCTTGTGTGTGCACATCATTGTCATAATTAGTTTAGCATAGATTAGTTTTCATATGTTACGTTTTTAGAACAATGCTTGTGTTGGTTTCTGTACAAGTAAAATACTCAACTAGTGCCTTAAAATATTAAAATGTTATATTGGATTGGATACAGCTTCAGAAGACAAATGCAAAAAAAAAAAAAAAAAACGTTTGTCTCACGAATGACAAAAACTGAGTTCATCTCTCCCCTCAAATAAAATAAACATAGCACAACAGACCTACCTAGTTATTATATTGTAACTACAGCTTATACAATTATATTTATTCATACACACATATTTGTCTCGTAGAATTTGTAGTGAAACATTTTCCTTGCAGACAGGTGTGGGTAGGATGATACATTGTAACCATACATACTTCTTTACTGTTGTATTTCCACACATATAACAATATAACCTAATAATACAACTAGTGCTTAACAAGCAGAGCTGTGTGGGAATGTAAATGCTTGTCTAGTGAAACTATCACATGAACATTACAGAGGTAGGCCTAATCAGAACCACCTCAAAAATGTATACTGTAGTGTTATTGTCAAACCATACACATGCAGTAGTAGGTAATTCTTAATGTTTCTCTATTATTATTTCTGTATCAAATATACAGTATATTAAGAGCTAAGACATTTTCATTATTTCTTTTCAGTAAAAGCAGTTTGAATTCCAACTTAATAAACACAAAAATCTCAAGTAAACCCAAGAAAAACTCATAAAAATGTATAGTGATACTCCAAACTGTTTGTACATTCTATAATCACATATTAATCAATAGGCCTACATTCTTACTTACATATAGGCCTATGTTAAGATTGAAATACAATAGTTTTCCACATAAAACGTTATAAGTGTACTATACAATTTTTTCTCAAATGAATGTATCAATGAAAGATTTCTCAAGAACAACATAGTATTCGTGGTTATTATAGTTATGCAAAATACTGTTAAATATAAGCCTTGATATTTTTACTGTAGCAACCTTTACATCCATTCAAAACCTACGCAGAAGAATAAACGAGAGTACAACATACAGGTCCCACAAGCAGGTTAGGTTATGATACACTAGTCAAATTATTTGACATTGGCAATGTAGGCTTACGACATTATACACTCATACATGTACTGAAATAATTTAACAGTTTTCATACCTCAACTGTATACGATTTATCCTTTATATTTGCACCCACAGGTCATAAAACACAACGTTTTTAGGGCTGTGTGCCATGAATCCTACACGGCTCAACGTGCAGACGTTTTCACCCTTTTAAATAAATTTTCTTTCGTTGCCGAAGAATTCCACTTCAGTACACAGATTTACAATGCTTCCACCTGCCATTTTCACAAATTGTCTAACGACTTCAATAACATTATTCGCTACTTCACTTGAACGAAACTGTGACGTACGTATTTAACCTCCAGCCAACTACATAACCACTGCTTCATCCGCCTCTTAAGATGGCCACAGGTTAAAGTGCCAGTCACACGTTAGCAGGAGGGGGTAGAACCACATTTTCGATTTAACCTCCAGCTAAGACTGACTTGGAGGTGGCAAAACCGGCCCTAAGCGAGCTCTTATAATCGCCCATGTTCTTGTAACAGAATGTCTCATTGTTGAATGGCAACGACTGTTAAAAGACGCGAAAGGAAAATGTGGGGCGAAACAGTGTTGGAACTATGATAGCTATACTAAGAGAAAATCAACACAGAATGTGTATCTCAAGCAGATTGTAGGCTATACTTCAACAAACAGGGGGACTAAAACAACTGAATTAACAGCAGAGTCAGGGGATTTAGTCATAACCATGTGCTATTTTCATGACATCGTCCAATAAAAATTTAGCTAGTGTAATTAAATTAGATAATTTTGAGTCTTGCATCTTGAGTATTGTAGTGGAATATTTTTTCCAGGCCAGTTTATATTATGTATACGTTACTAGGTGGCATTTGCTACCTGACATCATTTCTGTATTTCCGCGTATGTTAGGTACCGCGTTGACCGAATTGGACAGACCATTCGTCTCCAACCAATTCAATTCCCTGCGGGGTCAGTCCACGGAGATTCGCATGTAGGAATTGTGCCGGACGATGCCGTTGGTCGGTGGGTTTTCTCGGGGATCTCCCGTTTCCCCCGCCTTATAATTCCGGCACTGCTCCGTAAATCATGTCAGTCCTCACCAGCGCCACGGACCTGATAAGCGCTGACCAAAACACCTCTCTCACTCCGCGTGTCTTGAGTCAAACACAACACTGTATTTCTTTCTATGGTCAGATCTCTGCCGTTAGAAACACAGTTAGTGCCCTATCCAGTCTTCCCCTGAACTGTAACTGTGCTGGCCCAGCATCTGACCATAGAGAGAAAGACAAGGTACCGTATTTTATAAATTCATCAAACTCGGTACACATAAAGAACCCAGTAAGACGAATTGACTTTTATGCAGTAGCTGCAGACAGTCTCAAAATGGCGGCTAATTTTTATATGTTTAGCATAGCATGACATATCAAAAAAATACTTTACCGAATTTCTTTAAATATAGTGCACAGTAGCACACATTAAGCTGACTTTACTTTTGTGTATTTCAATCATACTATGTTCATGTATTTAGAATTGCGGCCAGTTTTATAATTTTAACATATCTGAGGAAATATTTTAAGAATTTCATCAAACTTGGTACATATATACTGCATACAAAGCTAATCTTACTTTTGTGTATTTCACTTAAACAATTTTCATGATTTTAAAATTTTAAAATGGCGGCCAATTTTTATATTTTTAACATGATATTACGTAAGTTATCTTAAGAGATATTTGTCAGAATTTCTTCAAACTTGGTACACAAGCAATACGTACGAAGCTGACTTAACTTTTGTGTATATCGTTCAACCTTTCCTCTCTCTCTCTCTCTCTCTCTCTCTCTCTCTCTCTCTCTCTCTCTATATATATATATATATATATATATATATATATAATTTATAAATGTTAACACACTGAACAGTGCAAGGTAATTCACTGGTTAAAAATAACGGGTTGCAAATAAACGCACTTAAGACTCAGTACGTCATAATCGGATAAAATAAACTTTAAGTACAATCGCTTCATTCTGTATCAACACGACTTTCGTAGATGACTAAAAATTGCTATGACCTAAACAGTAACGAATTTTGGCATGAAATAAATTAATTTCTTACTTGGACAGACCATGTCAGTAATATTTGCAGGAATGTATTTCATTTTACACTCCCTTAAGCACATGAAAACTTTATTCCACTGCTGACAAAAAACTTATTGTCCAGACGCTTATTTTTCCTATCATCGAACACTGCGATGTTGTCTACAGTGATGTAACATGTAAACTAGCTGTAAGACTACAGCGATTACAAAACATTTAGTGTACGCTGTATATTTATCTTGAAATCTCGAGACCATATCAGCTACTACTATAAAAAAACTCAAATGGCTGGGACTGAAAATAAATGCGAAGGTTGCATTCTGAGTACGTACTAAAAATACTCTTGCATCTAGGAGACCTAAATATCTACTTGAAGAGTTCAATCTCTCATTATGAAACGCAATCACCACACACGATCATGTGAAACATCGGCACTCATGGTGCCTGAACTACGGTGTATGCTGCTAGCATTTGTAATGATTTGCCCAATTAACTAAAGATATGCTCAAACCTAAGCAGTTTCAAACGTTATTTAAAAGCACATTTGATGCAAAGTAAACATCTCGTGTAGATATTGAAACACTCCGCGAGGATATCAGCCGCGCGGGCTTCAACGTTATCGACCTCCGCAACTTTACTCGGCGCTCAGGACACAGCACCCTTGAGGAACCACAATACGAGTCCACTGGCACTTGGTCAGTGACTCTACAACAACAACCAGGGAAAGATTACCTCAAGGTTGAAGCCCTGTACTACACCAAGGGCACCGCGCACTGACACATCACGAGGGCCCATGGTTCAGCTCCGGACCGTACCCCTGAGGCAGCAGAGGCAGGCAGAAGCTGACAGCGGTCAGGCTGCAAGCAGCAGGCAGTGAGTGGGCTCGGCTTCGGGACCTGAGCCTTGGATGACGAGGCCGGACGTCAACAGCATGACTGCACTGCACAGCAACAGACGTCCGCCCTTACTAGAAACACCTTCGCAGTCCCAAACAACTACGGGGCTCGACGCACACACACTAAGCGACATCCGCGAATTTGTTGAAATACTTCGTGACGTACAATTCCACCAACTCATACACCACTTCAGGCGGTATTTCGCTCCCATCAGG
>PNEQ01103062.1:0-98326 GCA_003012365.1 Medauroidea extradentata
ATAGTGTTTAATTAATTGATGGTAGACTTTTCTTGTGCTTTAATTGTCAAAGTTAATTAACGTGTCTGTGACACAGGAGTAATTGTGTGCATAACTAATTGTGTTGTGAGAGTTCTAGTTGATTACTGTTTTGTGTATTTCGTAGCTTTGTGAGCTATTAAATCCAGTACTTAATTTAGCTCTTTTATTTGTAATTATAAGACCTCTATCCCAAAGGACTCATGGGAATTGCCCACATATAAAGTTTATGTCTCAAACTTGTAACAATATTATTTGCTCTACTTTTATTATTTTCAGTAATATTGTTGATACATTGTTATTTTTTCCCCTCTTTATTTATGTTTATTTTCTTCTTTTTTACCTAATACCAATCGTATTCCTTTTGATTTTGCCATAAATAAACACTAAAAAACAATTTCAAATCTACACGTTTTTTTTAAGACTGTATGGAAAACCTATAATTATTTAAATATAATTTTTATTTCTCCAGTATTAGCTAGCAACATTCGCGACGTAGATTTGCGCGATATTATAGCATAAGCGTTGCCGTCTTCAGTCAGAATTACTAATGAAGGCGATTTATATGACTATAACCGTAGATACTTTATTATTTATTTTACGTTAGCTAATATTAGAATAGATGTCATTAAGTTCAAGCTGTCTGAAAGATTATTACATTGTAAGCGTATTTAAAGAAATGACTTTGAACGAACCATTTTGGAAATGGTTACTTACAGAAAACTCTTGGTTTTTATATATAACTGTAATAGCTTACTCTCGAAATATTTCGCATATCATTACGTTTATCCTGTACTGAAATTATAACAACTGTGGATATTGCGATGTCTACTTAGGGAATTATTATATATCACAAACAGTCTGCAATTAATTCTTTAACACTTTTGATTCCTGTTAATAGAAAATACGTTTACTTCCCGAATCTGTAGCCTACGTACACCGTTTAGTTATTAGTACTGATTGACGTAATAGTTTAATTAGTCAGTTAATTACATCATCGCGTTTAAGAGTGCGTGGTAAATAAATAAACGCTGAAAACATAAATTGATTTCTACTCATTTTTTTCGAAGCTAATATGGATAAAATACTTAATGACAATCCTAGATAATGGTATTTGCCAACTTTATGAGTAAATATTTATCCAGGTAATATACGAGATTCCGGCGTTCGTAACACTGAAAACAATTTTGTTTAAAACGTTGACTAAAACTACTGTCTGGGATTGTTATTGTTTAATTTTCGCAAGTTGGCTTCAAGAAATCTATGGTTATAGATGAATGTTTTTAGCGTTGAACTGTGTACCACATCCTCTTAAGGTATTTCTGCACTAAAACTTATCCAGTTAATTTTTAATTGTTCTGTGCCAGTTCGTATACTCTCATTGCAGCTCTAGTGTAAAGGCATTTTATTTTCCATGCCCCTGAAAAAAAAGTTTAACTGTGCTTCTTAATCTGTCAGTAAACCAGCAGTTAGACTCTCAAACTGACACAAAATCCCAAAATTGATCTGTTTAGTTGTGTTTATACAGTGTTTATGTATGCCTATGTTTGTTTGTAAGTCAAGACTGTTCCCAAATTATAGCATTAATTTTTCACGTGTCTATTTATACATGTGGGTCTTCAATTATTGTAACAGTATCAAATCGACCAGATGGTTAAAAAAAATTTAAATACGTGGTCGAATTAAAGCTTAAATTATAAAGTTAAGGAGGTCGACAACGTGACGCGGGAACTACTTCGTATACAGCATGCTTGCTATAAATACAAGTCTGAAGTCTTCCATTGAACGAGGCGGCGCAACGGTAACACGTTGAACCCGTGTTTAGGAGGACCATGGTTCGATCCCAGGCTCTGACCAGCCTGGTTTCGGTTTCCGTTGGTTTACCGATATCGTTTCAGGTGTGTTATCGGATGGTTCATAAACAGAGGCCATGACCGACTCCCCTCTCAATTCCTGTTATTGGGTCAAGTTGTATGTAACTGTTGTTAATGACCTGACTGTCAACGAGACGTAAAGCCCACTTTAACTTACCTGGAGTCTTCCAACAGCTTCAAAAACACCTTCTACAAGATGTTATTCCTGAAACTTATCGATTGGATACAAACTTAAGGCGGCCGCCTGCCTCACACTTCAAATGCGATGCAGTGTGTCCATAAACTGATTTTTTTCTACGAAAATATTCCACGTGCGTCCATTGTGCCAACGTACGAAAATAAAACAAACTTCATACAAGGTCCAAACCTCATTGTTAAGACGCCACGCTCATTAAAAATCTATTTCCAAGCCCTCCAACATCGCTAAAAACGGTCTTTCCAGACTTCCGTACTTCAAAATGCACTAACCGGATGTACGTGAAACTCAGATTGCGACCTGCACTGAACTTAGTTGCAGACTTTCCACCAATAAAATTATATGGTCACCGCTTAATGTCTCATAGTAAAAACCGTTCCGCGGGAACCTTGCACGCTTGTTCAACGCTTGGCTAGTTGAGGCGACGCTGCATTTGATGCCTGCTTCAAGGTCGACCTTACTGCTCCGTCGCTTTTGAGCCTCTCACGCGCGGGTAGGGGGTACCCTTAACTACGATATATAACATTGCCTCTAAAAAGTAACTGGTAAACACAGGCTCAGTGACATGTGTACGGAAGCGATGGGACACTTTATGTATAACGCGCCAGTGTTGCCTTACTGTTTCAATTATTCCGATCCTCAGTCACGGAAATGTGCTTGGGAGTAAACGTCAAACATTGATATCTATTCTGCCTCTGTTCACATCAATGTATCGACCTGTCATCTTATCGACCACAATAACCCATTCTATGAGCACCCTGCATTTCTGCGAAGCAAGCAACTTTGTTCACTCTAAGGTTGCAGCAGAAATAAAAATTGCTAACGATATAAATCAAAGAATTTTAATTATATCTTGATTCCTCACATCGTGATTGTACCGTAACACAGTTACCTTGTATTTTTCAATCTTTCAAATGAAATGTATGCTGTGCAAAATTTTTGTTGGCATTCACTGAAGTGAATTAGCTGCAACCTTAGAATGGATAGGGTATATCCAAGTAGATTTTTTCGGTGTGGCGAAAACTAGAGACCCCTGATTTTCGCGAAGAGAATTTTGCCCCACCTTGTTTCAGTGACTTACGCACACATCTGCAGCTCTGCTTCATAATCAGTGATCGTACGTCTTAGCTCTGACGTGTCTTGAAATTTTACTGGCAAATCACAGACTTGTGAAGTTGTAGTAACGTTATTGTGATTGGCGAAGTCAAATGAGAGACATCACTTCACAAAGACACGCTGCCAATAACTGTGAAGCAGAACTGCATATGTGCACGTGAGTCACCGAAACAAAGTGGGGCAAAATTATTTTCACGAAAATCATGGATCCCTGGCGATAAGTAGTTTTCTTATTATAAAATGTTTTGGTCACTACTGGGTTAGACTTTTTTTATAGTCATTCTTTTTTATTTTGCCATCTTGCGAGTTCTCTTTCTTTCCATATTTGCTAATAGTAGAACTTAGCTTTTTCATTTATGCACATTCTAAACACATCTCTGGAATCCTTATTAAGCAAACTTCTGTTACAAGAACTGAATTTTTAAATTGCAGATGTCTTAGTCTACAATAAAAGTATATGAACGGGTGCATCGTGGTAGTATCGCTCTATGTTTAAAAAAGCAACATTGAGGGATAATTTAAGGGCACGGGCGTGCTATAGGCCTATATATTTGTGCATTTTTTATTTTTAGAAGAATACCATTTAGCTTACGAATAAGATTTTCTCGCTCTTATACACTGACAAAAATCGCTTCACTTCACTGAGCTATCGTGCAAGTTTTCCGTTAAACCGTTCTTTATGTGGCGACAATTTAATTATATTTATTAGATCGTATAAATCAAAACGCCATACACTTTATTATAGGTGGTTGGGGATAAACTGAGTACTTTATAAAAAGCACTGCAAAGTTCTATTTTTAGGAAATTCGTATCTTTCCGCCCGTAACGGCTAACGACGGAAAATTTCTAGCCTCTGTACACGTCACTTGATGTTTGCGCGTATAAGATAAATCGGTGCTGTAAGAAGGAATGTCTATAATTTGATAAAAAAAAAATAAGTATATGAGTTATATAAAATAAAATTATGTCAATTTTGGTTGCGTTTGTTTCAGTATTGCTGTATTTAAATAGGAAAATACATGGAACTATATTGCATAATTTCGCTGCCAACCATACAAGCAGTAAGGCAACTACAGTTAATGTTGAATTATATGCAGTTACGGCTAGTGGTGTTTTTCAACGGTTAAATTTTAGGTTCGCTTTATCCCAAATGACGTATATAATATATCAGTTTTGCATAAGCTTACAATTGGCTAGTCCATTTTGAGGCATGTCACTCTAAAAAAAAAAAAAAAAAAAAAAAATATTAAAAGGATGATTTACATAGAATTAACATGTTTTGTTTGAATTCGTTTGGAATTTCACGCAATGTCCAGTTCGTAAGGTAAAGTTGAAGGAGATAGTTACGGTGTTTATATTTCTAGTTTCGGAATGGCATGGATTTACCTTTGTTTATTGTTAGGCGCCGTTCTTCCATTGTGTTCTAGAAGTCACTGTGTGAGTACCGCATGCGTTACAACACATCGTCGTTGTGAAACAATACATGCTGAATGGCAGTCACAACAATGGCTATGTAAAAAATAACAGACGGAATTCGGTGTTCGCAATCCCTCCAGAAGTAGTACAATACCGGCGCTGAAACGTAAACTGACAACACCTGATCTTTGGTGAGTGAGAGATACAAAAATCGTTAATTTTGTCGTTCCACGGTTGTTGTGGACATACTGAAGCGGTCACAGGATATTTCTACACACTGGCTGTTTCCGAATTCATTGGATTAATCCTCGCATCCCTGAATCCTCGCAGCCTTCACAGCAATGCATCCTTCGCAGTAAGGGTGCATTTGTGTATAAACATACCTTCTGAATTCCGAATTCAAACAATTGACTATCGCAATGGCCTAAGGATGCTTGCCACGCATGCTTGAGCCGAGGATTTGTGGAAGGGTGCACCTTAGATCCTCGGTACAATTTGGACAAGAATAAAAATTGCCTAATTTTTCATGATGCATTTTTCAAGGATGTGAGGATGCGAAGGATCCTTAAAGGTACTATTCGGAAACAGACAACGTGTAAATATGCTGTCAAATATGCTGACTTGAAGCTAAATAAGAATAAAACTGCCCATGATATCCAGAAAGTTTCATGCGCTCGTGCAGAATCCTGGCATATTATTCACCCCAAGATTCAAGAATGAAGCTTAGGCTCATTTACGTTACTAGCAAACGCACAGAACATAAGCTATTGTGTCGTTAAAATCCACACGAAGGTCATAAAAATCTTACTAACCTCAGTTTAGACCATAGTCAACAACAATTTTCATCACCATGTTTGTTATTTTTATACCTACGTGTACCAGATATATTTCTTATTTAAGACACAAAATGTTGCTAAATTTTGCTATTTTAAAATGTATTTATCTTATAGTATTTGCGCAATGGCTTGCCAAAGTCAAAATTTGCAACCAACTCAGATACCAAACTTAACAAAATTCACAGTGAATAACGACATTGTATGCTACAATTTCACCTGTATTAAACCATTACACAAAATTTTTTTGTTACTAAAAAAATATATTGAATTAATTTAATCTGTGTTTCAAATTTCAGCAGTTTTATTTAAATTTTAAAAAAAAATGGTTTTTATGAAAGAGGAATTGTAGGCCGACATTGTTATTCTCTGTGAATTTTTGAAGTTTGGTAAGCGTGTTGGTTTTAGCGTCGTTCTTAAAGCCGTAACTTGACAATTTTGACTTGACACGCCATTACGCAAAAACTATAACGTTAAGGAATTTCGTAATACCAAAATTTAGTCACGTTCTGTGTCTTAAATAAGAGAACAATGTATCTGGTACAAATACAAAAATAAAAACACGGTGAGGAAAATTACTGTTGATCGTGCTCTCAACTCCTGGCTTGGTGTGCGATCACTACTCAGAAAAAAGGAACCCAATTTCTTCGAACAGATTCGTAAATCGTGACATTGTTGTGTAACGACGAATTTTCATCAAGTTTGCCGATCTCGGACAAGGGTATGACCACCAAGATGACGCCATATGTCATACATTACATGCAACTACTGCGATGATTGTAAGTTTATTCGACGACCAGATAGTTTTAAAAAACTTGCGGCCAACTAGATTTCCGAATCTTAAAACACCAGATTTTTCGCTACGTGATAGGTACTGTAAATACACAGTTTACGTAGCACGATCTCAGACACTGGACGATTTGACGCACGAAATTACTCACTCGAACAACGGTATTGACACCAACATCTTCCAACAATTGTCCAATTACATTAAACTACTTGTGAAAGTTGTGACTACGCAACATACGAGATAATACCCCAAAATGATTTTTGATGTGTGGTATTGTGGTTCGCATCATTCGTTTGTAAACACATGATGTTAGCTCTACACATAGGAATAGGAAGTTTTTGCGGTAAGATTTTACATTACTTTTTTATTATTCCTTACGTGCTAATATCACCTGGAGATCTGCTTCGTTGTCAGTGATTGGATGATAACTCCCAGCGGCTTGGGGGTTCTGTTCACAAATCACAGACGTGTGGTGTCGGAGTTAACTTTGTTCTGATTGGCACAGTCAAAAGAAAAACTACTCTGCACATACTCACAACCAAGAAACATAAAATAGAGCTGCAGATGTGCATGTAAGGCATTAAAACAAAGGAGAGGTAAGAAATATTTTCGCGAAAACTTCCGGCTCCTATATACAGAATGTGTCAATATACATATTCTACACGCAGTTAGGTATTGTAGAAGGAACTAAGTAGGTGAGGTTTCGATAAGCAAATCAAGTCAGAAAATGTTCCGTTGCAGTGTCAAATGGATTTGACGAAATTATGGACTTCCTGTTCACCAAAGTGCACCACAGGAGATGCTCAAAATCACAACACTGCTGTTCATTGCACAGAGTGCGCTATCGACGCATGTATTCATACCCACGTTCAAAAAATACATTGTGAATGCTGAATAATTCCTCCTGAACTACACAGGACTCTTATAAACGGATCGTTTACGAACAAGGGTTGGTTATCGAAATTTAATCTATTTATTATTGTTCATAATGCATAGTCGTAATATTTATTCTGACTCATTCTGTATAAATCACTCTGCAGCTATGTTGGTGGAGAGGGTAACCGTGTTTTATAGTGTACACGGGGTATTGACAGTGGAATTTCGAACCCGTCTGAAGTGTACTTTCTTATCGTAAATTATTATACTGTGGGAAAATGTATTTCGTAACACACTGCGACACATTTGATGTAAGTGCCAGGTGGACACCTTAATTCTTGTGCGTTTTAAGTCTCTAATCGCACGAATCACCTACAAGCAAGCAAAACATTTTGTATTGTTCGCAGACACCAACACCGGAGTGACATTTTGGGTTCGGGTCTCTCCCCGTTGCGGTGAAACAAGTAATTAAATAAACCTCAATATACAAGGGAATATTTCCCAGAGATAAATCCGTGCTTCCCTTCCCCCCTTTCGGCAAAGACGGCGAGACAAGCCAGTCGCAGGCCTGTGATTGTCTGTAGACGTCTAGGAGAAGGGGGGGGGGGTTCGGGGAGAGAAGTGACGTCAAAGCTAGGCGGAGTTATTGCTTTCTCCGCGGGGAGGCGCCCTTATCGATCCGCGGGCGCCAGGCCTCGGCGACAAGCGTCTCTCGCGAGGGCACTTTGACGGGCTAGGCCGCGACGTCCCCCCACACCCTCCCCCAGTGACAGTCCTAGAGTTCACTCTCGCGAGGGGACAAGAACACGCTCCTACGCCGCGGGGGTGCCTGCTGATACTCCACCGACCCTTCTGTCACTCGCAGGTGTAGGACGTCGCCCCGAGATATCCGCGTAGCAACACCGCGGTCACTTTCACAAATATAACATCACATGAAGCGAATATTTTCAAACGCACACGGTTATTTTAAGCACAGTAAAACTACTCATACTTTTACCAGAAAATCCTTGTAAACTAATGTTAAACATTTGTCTGTCTGAGCACTAAAATAACGTAGCCTTACACAACTCGCGCATGAACTAGGTTGTAGCGTATTAGGAGAAAGTTTTTTTCAAAGGATACTAGCAAACGCCTTTCAGATATCTCTATCTTTAAAAAGTAAACACATTTTAAACTATCCTTCTCTATTTTTTTACGTATGTATATCTTGCTTAGAAACACGGTTTCAGTGCACCTTAAAATGTACAAAAAAGGATTTTTTGGACTGCTATCACGTAAAAAATACCAACCGAAATCGTGAAAACAAAAAAAAAAAAAAAAAAGAAAAAGAAAAGAAAAGCACGCGATTGACTTTACTACACGCTTTCCACAAATAAAAAACAAATAGAATCACCGTTCAAAGTCCCATAAGAAAAAGCCAACAACACAACACGCCGTTTTTGCGCCCAACGCATATAGGCGACACGGATGTTGAAACACGAGCTAGTCTAGTTCTTATAGCTTGCCTTCTTCCGTACCTCAGACACGACATCTAGCCCCCTGCTGTATTGGACTATTGGTCTAAATTATCCAAATACCTCAGGGAACTAGAGGGATACACTTTTATGAGCAAGTTGTTCGATGTGAAATAAAATAACCTTCAGGCCAGGCAAGTTTTACAAAATATTTTGTACTTTCACAAAAAAAACGGGGGCTATATTTTTCTGAATCACTTCAAACAATTGTTCTAAAATGTAGAAGAATTTAGTTATAAATTTACAAAAACTGTTTGAAGAAATACAAAAGGGTTTGTCAATATACATACATATTTGCAAGCATTTTTTGTAAAGCAAAAGTACAAAACAATTTTAGGCAACGAGGGCGGCGACTAAGATGATAATCAAGAGGCTGTGAAAAGCATTTTAAATTACTTTTATTACGCAAGCATATAAGGCGCCGCGTTGGCCTAGTGGTCAGATCACTCGCCTCCCACCAAGGCGATCCGGGTACGATTCCCGGCGGGGTCGGCCCCCTGATTTTCGCATTTTGGGAATCGTGCCAGACGATGCCGTTGGTTGGTGGGTTTACACGGAGACCTTCCATTTCCCCCGCCCTTTCATTCCGGCACTGCTCCATACTCACTTCCTGTCACCCCTCACCAGAGCTAAAGACCTGGATGTTGAACGCTGACCAAATTGTCTCACTCACTCGGATGTATGTGAAAATCAGATAGGAACGTTAACTGAACTTGCTACAGACTTTCGACCAATAAAGTTACTCGGCCACTGCTTACTGTCTCATGGTAAAACAAAAATAGATTGTTAGGAATTTTAACGCTTGCTTAGTGCTTAGCTGGTTGTGGCGATGCGGTATTTGACGTACGCTCCAAGGTTTACCTTACAGCTCTGTCACTTCTGAGACTGTCATGCGAATGTAGGCGGCATCATTAAGACCAGATTTGTTTGGGCAAATCAAATAGAGATAACAATCATTAACTGAAGATAATCGAAATTTGGATTCTATTTCACGGCCGTATAATCACTACATTAAAAATAATGTAAGGCAAGGTAAGTACGCTTTATGTCTCATCGACAGCGAAGTCATTACAGACGGTGACACAGCTTGGTACAATGACAGGAGCTGGGAGAGGAGTCGGCCATTGTTCTCGTTAAGGCTCGGTATCAGTCGCCATATTGAATTGTTTTATTTTTCGTTCTTATGTAATTCTGAGGAGCAATTTAAGAATATGAAAAAAAAATTGTTCGACTGATTACGGCGTAAATATACGTCAAAAATTCAACTGCGACACTTTTGTTGTGGCATAGGGTAAAATAGAATTGATATCATAGTAAAAATGTTCACAGTTTTCCTCTCAGAATTTCATGAGAGCAAAAAAATAAAATAATTCTATATGGCAACTGATGCCGAGCCTTAAGGAACCATACCAGCATTCTCCTGGAGCGACTTCGGGAAACCTTAAAAAATGAGTCAAAACCAAATGTTTATATCAAGTAACACACGTAAATATTTGCAACTTACCACTACGGGACGTAAGTTATACATTCTTTTTGAAAATCGTTGAGGTACATGTTTAATATATGCGTTTAAGTGGGCATAGTACATACATAATTCCAAGTTAAATGTATCACTTTAAAATTGTCACTTTCTCGAAGACAATAAAAAATTAATAAATAAACAAATCCTAGGAAATGTTATTCGCCCACTTTCTGAGCAACGGTTTTCTTCGAGTCATTTATTTCTGTAGAACAATCGATGACCCCGAAATCTCATACATTCAATTGCGGCACGAGAGATTATGGCTAACAAATGCATCATTCCGGATAAACGTTTCCTCATGAAGTTGGCAAATATATTTTCTAGTAGGCATTGTTGTTTTGTAGTTTCTTCCATATTGACATTCATAATGCGTAGATTCAAATTGAATGGTCAACGTTTATTTATCTACCACACATTCTTAAGCCCAAATAGTACCAGGACAGGTTTTCAATCTCCGTTTCGAGTGAATGGCCTTGCAGAAGTTTGAGAGTCAACTAAAATCTCATTGGTCGAAAGTCTGTATTAAAGAACTATAAAAGGTCGATTCTTGGAAACAAGTTTTGCCAACTGATATAGCAAATATTTTGCCAGAGCGATGCGTTAGATCGCCGGTAGAAATCGTACAGAATTTTAGGGTCACATACTGTGCATTGTTTTTTACAAATTAAATCAACCATGATAGTAATTTATTTGGTTTAAGTATATTGATTTGCTATCTGGAATAATGAACATTTTTTTTTACAGAAAATTACCTATCTTTGCCATAAAGAAATAATTAAAATGATCGAGGTTTCCAATCGAAAAGATGAATATAATTTTAAATATAAAATGTAGGGAAACTGTCTTAAATTGGTAGGTTTTACGTCTCATCAACAGCGAGGAAACATGCCATGTCCTTTGGTAGGGCACAATTCCAGCATTCGCCTGCAGTAACTTCAGAAAAACATGTTAAACCGAAACCAGAAATGCTGGAGCCGGGAATCAAACCTGGATACACCTGAATGCTAATCCTACGAGTTACTGTTGCACCACCTCTCTCATTTACAGAAACTGAGGGATACGTAGTATATTTGTAAATATGTTCGCTAAAAAATATAATTCATTGTCGGTTTGAGAGAAAAGATGGACTCGAAGACAGTAGACAAAAAAAAAAGGATAAGAAATACTGACAAGTTTTAATACTAACGCATACGTGTAGTAAGTAATTAAATTACTGCTACTGCATAATAGACGATGTTGTATAGAAGTACTATTCAGTCTATAATCGTAAACCTGTATATGTATTATTAGTAAGAGTAAATAAACTCTACCTTATGTAAAGAAGTTTGAGGATTAATGTACATGTAGAAACGTGCAGCTAAACCAGTTGCAACGTGGTTCTTCTTGTTGGCCAGGCAGCAGAGATGTAGGCAGACCTTCGGGCGTTACCAGATTATTCGACAACACCTCATGTGATGTCTGATTGGGAATAGCTGGAGACCTGAAATATTCACGTTTTCTATTGGGTACAAGCTATAACTCCAACAACTGTAAGTTTGTATCACTTTCGCAATTGTCCTTGGACTTATTTGACACCTCCTGGAAATCTTTGAGCCAATAATGCATGTGTAAATAATACAGACCTATATCACTTTAACAGCTAGCAGCTATTGAGCATCTGCTTTATGTTTCTGTTCACAAGTATTCTTGCAGGCTAGCCTAAAGGTCAGTGAACCCGTGATTTTTTCCTGCCTCTAGGAATTGCATTTAAAGAAAAATACACGTGTGTATAATCATTTCAAGTTCACCACAACTCGTTAAGGCCATGATCTTTCATTCATTTCAAACAATTGCAAATTACTTGAATATTTTATAACCAAATGCTTTGAAAAAATTGAGACTGTGTACAGTCATACGATACACAGTTATGCCAGAGCGTTTTTTAAAATAAAGTACCGTTTGCTAGCAAAAAATTTTTACTTAATTTAGGGTATATTAACAACAAAATATGTGCTACTTCAGGGATAAATATCTAAAAACCCATTTGATGTATTGCAACAGAACAATTCAGATACACGCGATGATATATAAGTGTTAAAATTGCCGGAATGAATTTTTTGATGTATGTATTAATTTTCGTTAAAGAAATATTTTCGGAACTAAAGAGCGAGGCCTTAAAGCATCTTTCCTAACTGCCGAATACGGCGAAAATTAGTGGTTTTGAGGATATTTTTAGTGATGTAAATTTTGCAGCCGAATATTTTAAAAGTTATTGGTGGATAAAACACATATTTATACTTAATATTACTTAATAAAATGATAGACTCACTACTGAAAGTCATATAGAGGCGAACTGTCGGCTAGAAGACTGCACACCATGTAAGTGACTTGCGCCTAGATGCTAGGTTGCGGCGTGATGCGCGTGCCCTGTCATCCTTATCGCTTCCACAATTCTAGACCTCGAACGCACAACAAAACACACCCAGACGGCTGCCTTCAGACAGCCTCAGTGCGTTTAATAAACTGCTATTTATTTTCAAAACTGTTAGGAATTTATGCCTGTCGCAACAGCACACATTTTTCTTCGTGCGATTAAGTGATAGGTTAACTCGTTCGTAATTCTTAGCCACAACGCAAAATCTTTTAATGTAACTGGTATTGAGAATAACTTAAGGTAAGGTAGCATGATGTATAATAAGGCAGTCAATATAATTATTTCCCTCGTATCGCCATCTGAAGCCGTCACGAGGTTCTGCGAAGGCATCTCAAAACACGTAATCATGCATTTCCCGTTATCAACGGCAAAGTGTTGCGTGAGATATGTGGGTCTTGATTGCACCTTAAGTTTGGTTTCCTAAATTTTTTCTTTGTGCCTTCGCAGCATTTCAACCGTTATATCGGCAGCTGTCATGTCTATTTATCATAAAGTGAAAGTTAAAAAAAACTCGATCTTAAACAATGGACAATGTCCTTGAGGTGAGCGACACGCCTACTGCGCTACTGCCGGTTGTTAACAAATCGGGTAGTGAAGGCCGAACAAAAAAATGTTACCTCCTTAGCTCGAAGGCCAGTCGGAAATTCTCCACATCCTTGCGGCATTTCAGAAAACATTTGTCCTAATGTGCTTGGTTCTGTGTTTGGGGAAGTAGCAAGCGTACCCTACACGGAAAAAATAATATTTTGTGGCGGCTACAAAATATTTCGATGGTATTAACAACGCAAAATTTATTTTGTTGTCACCACAAAACACTTTGTTGTCACCATTAAAATATTGTGGTCATCAAAAAATTATTTTTTTCTTAACTACAAAATAATTTCGCAGGAAGTCTCCCTACATTTTGTTTTCAGTGTAACCTTGCTCAATTTAAAATAAGGGATTAGAGCTGCTTAGTTCTACTGTGGAAATGATTTTTTCTTAAACAAATACGCTTAATATTAAAACTGTTTAGCATATGTTTATTACTTTTACTCCTCATTAGCAGAGACCTGCATATTTCGAGTTATTTTCTGACAACTGACTAGACTGTCAGCTATTAGCTCGATGTCTTTCACTTGCCTACAATGTAGTGGATTAATTCTTCGAGTCAATAATTTAAGTTCCACGGTAGAGTAATCAATAGCATGCCAAGCAGTCAAATACATAAACGACATCTTGTGTATAAAGACTAGTGAGCAATAAAATCTTGAGTGTAGTCTGTCTCACGAAAGAATTCCATTTTTGGCAGTTTTGAAGACTATCATGTACCGATTTCTGCAGGAACTTACTTTTAATTTTGAAAAATTGCACAGTTTGAGACCCAGCCAAGTGTTTTTGTGCAAAAGTTACTTGTGGCAGAGGAAAACACTGCGTATTTCGTGGAAACAACTCTAAAAATATATGCCAAAACAACTGTCAAAAAAGTGGAATTATTCTATGAGACAGATTATATGAACAGACCATAGGATTCAAGACTGTCACCAAATAAAAACACGAGATTTGCGTGTCAGTACTCAAAAGTATAGCCCCATCGATCGGCTTAGATTTTTAAGTAAATGACGTGTAAATCAATGACAAAGCCACCGTTTTTTTCGCAAAAAATATTGTGGGTGATTGTATTTCGGAACACTTAACTCTAGCCAGCTTCAATGATTGAATGGAAAAAGCTTCAACGTGTCAAGGAGGAGGGGGGGAGGTAGTCTGTAAGCGAGTTAAAGTAGTTTCGGGTTGCAGTAACGTATTTATGACTGGTCTTGTAAAGGGCCTTGCCTACCTCAGAGCCTCTGGCCCAGGGGACATTATTTGGGGGGGAGGTGTTAGACCGAGCCATAGATAGGATTTTCATTTGGGCGGGATTGGAGTGGGGGCCAAACCTGGGAATGTTATGATGTAACACCGGCCCACCGTCTAAAGCAGTGGGTCCAGGAATCGTGAAATTTTGGATTTCAAATAGCAAATTAATGCTGGTAGATACTATCTAAGAAGTTTTCAAACAGAAAAACCTTTGTTGGATGATTTGGCATTTACAGCAATATACTTTTAAATCCCAATAGTTAGATTTTCACAGAAAGTTTAATAAAACGATAATATTACCATATGAAACAATTAACTCTATTCAAAAAAATTTTAGCCCAAAGAAGAGCAGATATCACTGTCAAATTTAAATGATTTCATCTAATTAGTTAACAAACGAATATTTATCATATTTAATAACTACACGAAACTATTGTGTTTAGTTTTAATAGAATTAGTAAAACAGTGAAATTTATTTCAGAAAATTTTTTTACGGGTTTACGATTTGGTGTATTATTTAAATTGATTTAACCAATATTTCACCTTTACAAAAATTAGGGAATTAATCATTTATATCGTGTAGTGAAGAAGACAACGAGTGATATCGGTAAACCATGGTTACGGACATGTGATTTTCGCGAAAACATTTTTGTACCAGCTTGTTTCAGTGCATTGTGTACACATCTGCAGCTTTGCTTCGTGGTTATTGGCAGAGTGTATTTGTGGCGTAACGTCTCTCAGTTGACTGTGCCAATCAGAATATGTTTGGGCATACTGCGACACACTATGTCTGTGATGTGTAGTAGAGCCTTGAGACGCTGAGAATTGCGAACATCACATCACTGACCACGAAGCTGAGCTGCAGATGTGCACTCGATAACGGCTTTTTAAAGGTTTGTTCAGAGAGAAGAAAAATTCGAATGTTCATTGATTGTAAACTATCCGTCAAGGATACCTCTTCACTGACGCAGGCAATAACTGTTCATAGGTAAATAATTTAGTGATTCAACATGAGTAAGCCTGCTCACAGTAAAAACACTTTCATTGTCGCAACAAACTGTTTAAATATAAGCCACTGCAATGTTACTTTACTGCGAAGAAAGTTTTTGGTTGAAAGTTACAGCAATGTTAACAAAAATTGTGGTATAGTTAAGATATTTTACTCGAAATCTTCGTGGCGAAGCAAGTTTGGGTGTTTTTAACACAAATTTTAAATTGAAAAATTGCTATCATTGCTACAAAGAAACTTAAATTTTCTTTCCTATGGCAAAATTAGACACAAAGCATATGTTTTTTACATTTGCTTTTCTGTAAGGCAAGAGTTCTTAACCGCAGCTAACTAATTAAGTCAGTAAATTTAATGAATTTCTTACTTGGACAGATCATGCCAATAAAAATTGCAAGAATGTATTCGCGTCTTTGAACTCTCTTAAGCGCATAAAAAACTTTCTTTCAGTAGAGACGAAAAAACTAATTGTACTGTCACTTATTTTTACGATCATCGATTACTGCGATGTTGTATACAGTAATGTAACGTGCGAACTAGCTGCAAGACTACGGCGATTACGAAACACCTGTGTACGTTATATATTAAAACTGAAACCTCGAGACCGTATTAGCTACTACTAAAAAAATCTCAAGTGCTCTCTCGCAGTACCTACTTAAGAAGACTCTTACAACCAGAAGTCCTAAATATCTTTTTGACAGATTTCAGTCACTCAGTGTAAATTATAACCACCACACACGTTCATGCGAAACATTGCTACTCATGGTACTTAAACATAAAAATAAATTTTTCTCTCAATCTTTAACGGTGTCTGGTTCTAGGTTTTGTAATGATTAGCCCAGTGAACTAAAGACACGATCAAACATAAGCAGTTTCAAACGTTATTTAAAAACATATTTGTTGCAAACTAAACATCTCGTGGAGTAGAGGTATGGTGCTACTTTACATTATATCTGTTTATACTAGTAATTTTTTATTTTTTAATGTACGTATTTAGAATTTAAAATAAGCTCAAAATCTAAATTTTATTAGACAAGCAGTTTTATTCTTTTTCTCTAAACTTAACCAGTTTATATATATATATATATATATATATATCACATAGCAGTATAATTTTTTTCTTATGAACAATAAGTTTAATGTTTTCTATAACGCTCTTATGCAGATACACATAAACTACCGCAAGTTAAGTATATAGATTTGTTGTTATACACGAATATTTAGATAGAATACACGTTACTTGTATTTTTTTTAAACGACTGGTGGCGTATTTCTAATATCACTGTACAAATATTTTTATACCTTTTTCTTACTTTTAATGATGTTACAGGTATTCATTCATATGTAAAAACAGTTGAAAAATTTTAGTACATCTAGTTTAATTAATTAATCATTATTGCTACATTAAATTATAATTTAAGTGTTTATTGTAGTTACAGTTTTATGTTTGTTAATCAACACATGTATGTTTTTAATTGTATTAGATGTGGTTTAGCGTAAGATAATGCCTTAACTTCGCCACAAACAAAGTCCTTAAATAACCAAATTAAATAAATATCTTTGCGGCAAAGTTACCTACATTGCAGTGGATCATTATTAAACAAAATTGTGTTGTGGAAACGTGTTTTTACTAAACATGTAGGTGATTCTTTATGACTGGCTTATTAACCTCTAGGAGTTGTCAGCTAAGTCTAAGGTTAATAACGAAGATGACACGAGCTTACAGTTGATGAGCACTAGCTTAGTTATGAAGAGTAAATTCTTGCAGTGAATGAGACAAAATAAATTGGCGGTAGTAACGCTAAAGGGATCAGAATACTATTTAGAACAAAATTTCATGGAATCCTTTTGCATAACAACATTGAAAAGCACGAGAACGAAAGAGGATTGCAACTCAGATTGAGTCGGGTCTGGCAAACTGCTCCAATTAGTGTCAGCCTCCCGTAATCCATTTTTCCCTGCCTGCTATGATGTTAGGAAAGGTACGCATTTTATTCACTGCCAGAAAGCTTTCAACGATCGTTGAAACTGGCAGAGTTCCCTGAAATTACAGTTCGGATGATATAGTCTACTAATAATTGAACACTCTTAACTGCACAAAATATTTTTTGATTAGGTAGTGAGAGAGCAAAACGTAATCAGGTTTGAAAATATCACAGTCCTATGTACACCGTAAAAAAATTGTGTAATTTTGCAAACAATGTACGTGGGAGCAGTGTTTCCAAAAACATATATGTGTTTTACGCCCATATATTTATATATTTATAGATTTACAATTTGTAACAGTACTAACATCTAAATTGTTAAAATAACCAGTAGGCAGGCTACACTGAGCGTATGTTAAATTTCACATGCCGTAAGATAAAAATAAAATGTTACCCCACTGAAAGAAAACATTTGTAGAGTTCTTCCCAGCAAAATTATTTTGTGGTAATCTCAAAATAATTCTGTGGTGGTCACAATATTTTAGTGGTGTCGACAAAATATATATCTTCTTTTTTTTTCGTGCGCCATCGGAAAACATTCGCACGAAGTATGCACATTTTTATAAGTCTTCCTTGTAAATTTACAAAGACAAAATTTAAAAATTGTAATTCTTATAGTTTCACGTGTATTCGTGATTGCTGCTAGGCTAAAATTTTAACCGACCGCATGGTGAACTATCATTAACCTGTGAAGTATAGGAAACATTTTTGAGCGGGATGTGAACATGAGTTGTCAATCTAGTCGCCTAACCGCAAAACTACAGTACTAATCTGAGGTAGTGCGTGCTGCCTGTAAAAAATTTCGTATTGAACATATTTATTTCCTACTAGTTTGCAATATTTGAAAATTTAAATCATAATTTTAAAAGTAAATTAATATTGTTGTTGGTTATTTAGTTATCTCTGAATAATTAAATCATTAATTTGGCTTAAGTTTCCACTGAACAAGACATTGACAATTACATCAAAACATAAGAACATAATTATTACATAAAAAACTAAAACATTTAACTTACTTAGCATGCAGACAAATAATTACTAAAACAAAACCACTCATGCACGCACAAGCCCACACTAGTGTGCAAACTTCTTGAGAAAAAGAACAGACAACGAAACTACTAGTAAAGCTTTTAATCACTTTTGGGTCAAATGAAGTAAATCAATACGAACTGAGTTTTGAAAAGTTGCGTTCACTTCTAAACCCTTACCTGGATGTTTAAATTAATTTTTACTTTTTTTTTTTTATTTTAAACTTTACTGCTATTCATGTAACGAATACTGGAGTTATTGCCTTAGTTTCCAAAGAAACGTTATAGAACAATTTGAACTACAGTTAGATATTTGCATGGTACCGTAAATTGTAGACGGGTTGAAAATATTTTTATACTGACAGGGAAATTCTCGGCAGCTAGTCGCCTCGCTGTATAAATAGGTCTCGTCGTAATCCTATAGCGGATATGAATTTAACCTTGAAACAACACACAATTACATTGTGCACACACTACTTATCATGCAAATCAGGAGATTAACAGTGATGTACGCATGTCGTAACCCTTGCTTTATGTATTAAGGCCATAGCAACACATGTCTTTAACACATGTCTGAAAATTTCATTTTTGATTTAATTACTAGCTTCATCTTCAAGTTACTCTGAATATGTGAAATACTCAAATTCATGCACTGGTAAATTTTGTTTACTTACGAATGTTTTATATTAAATAATTATGGAAATGAATATTCACACAAATGTTGCCGCTGTAAAATTACGTTAGCTAACAACTAATATTTAACTGACATGATTGCTGATTTCAACATGTTTGTACACAGTTACACACAGTGCAGATACTTTTAAAGTTACGCGTGCAGAAATACAAAGTTACCGAAGAAATGTTCGTACAATTTCCGGGTTTATTATTATTATTATTATTATTATTATTAATTGTAGATTTTCGTTTGCGGTCACCCTTTTATCGGTGTTTTAAAGTTGTTTTCACTTTATACCAGAAGACACGAAATACAGATTTTCCCCTTGCATATTTTATTGGCTTATATTAACTGCAGAATGTTCCGGATTACTGTAAGCCAATTGAGAAAGGAACACAACACATATGTGATCTTTGAACGATTCTTGCAATAAATAAAAAAAATCTTAATGGCTTTCTTCTTATTTTTTCATTGTAGGTTTTTTTGTAATCGACTACATTCGCCCCCAATAGCATATGTCAAAAAACTTTTATGTTCATAATACAGCACATACATTCACAGTCGCTGGAATAAAATATTAGGCTTTACATTGCACTAAGAGAGGAACCAAAACAAACTGTTTTCATAGTTATAAAATGACAACATCGAGTACACTTTCGAGCAAGTGAAAGATTTTGGCGTTGGTGAGAGCTGACATGAGGTGAGTATGGAGCGGCGCCGAAATGAAAGGGTGGGGGAAATGGAAGATCCCCGAAAAAAAAAAACCCACCGATCAGCGGCATCGTCCCCGCCGGTAATTGAATCCGAATCGACTTGGTGGGAGGTGGATGATCTGACCATTCGGCCACCGTAGTCTCTTAATATACTTTTGACCTGGGAGCTTGTAGGCTTCCGCCAGTCCCACAGAGATGACATGAAACGAAACCCTACAGTGGAGCAGCGCCAGTTTGCAAAAACGGGGTAAGCCGGAAAGGAAAAAGTAACACGCCGGCTAACCGCAACGTCCGCCATGTTTCCCACATGCGAAAAATCCAGAACCAACCCCGCCGGGAATCGAATCCAGGTCGCGAAGTGGAAGCCGAAAGGTCTGACTATTATTCACCGTTGTGGCCCAGGTATAAAAACGAATACTATTGTCCAGCATAAATTATTTGTAAGGGCCACAGCTATTCATACTTACGGTGCAGTGAGCAGAAAACCTTTAAGAGTTTTCAAGAAGAAAAATATTATATAGTAATATTTTTATTTATTAGCTCTCAAATGTATAGGTAAAATTTACTTTTTTTTTTCTTTTGCGTGCGGCTTTATTTTTACTTTGCAGTAACTTAAAACACTACTACTATGGGTCGTTGGGGATAAAGCAAGCACTAAAAATTAAACATTTGGAAAATACCACTAGCCGTTTGCTACCTGTTACTGCATAAAAATAAACATTTAACTATAGTTCATATAGTGTTTGTATGGTTGGTAGCCGAAATCTACATACTTGTATTTCTTACGATTAATAAATAATTTTGTCAAACTTTATAGGTTCCTGACAACTGCAAAATTTCGCTTGCATACGCAAACATCACGTGAGGTGTCGAGAGAGATTAGATATATCCCGTCGTTAGCTGTTAAGCGCGAAATATACTAATTTACAGAAAAAAATAGAACCTAAGTAGGGATGTTTTGAATGTTCTATTTATTCTAAACCGCCTGTAGTAACAATGTACAACATAATTTAGAATTCAGGCGTATGGAAATATCATCAAACAATTACGGCAGGGTTACTGCTGGTGCTCCATCCTTAAATGGGAAGTAATTCACTACCCGACCTACAACATGAGCTTTTTGTCATGTGGACTTTCTTCGGATCGTTGAAGAAAACCCTAAATCTTTCCTGACTATTGGCTTCACCGCCTAACCCAAAATCAGGATACCTTTCTGGGTGGAAATAAACATATCCACGACTAATAGACACTTGTCAGCAAGATTAAGAGGTATACCTGACTGGCACATGAAAATTTGGCGAAATACTTGTGACTAAATCGGAGAATTCGATCAATGTTTCTTGCTAAAACACAGTTTTCAAGATCTCATTTCAACTCTCAGAACATTTTCGCGGTGCTCAGAACCACTATTAACTGCTAAATTTCCTTCAGCACAGAAATTATGTAATTCATAATCAGAAAATAACTCGTCTTTTGCATTAAGAATTTTCTTTTAAGTTCGTGGCTAGTCACTAACAAGGTTGAACTGTAAAACGAGTTTCTTTATTTCCTTATTAATTGAAACGTTTATAAAAGTTAGTCTTGCTTGTATTCAAGGATAGCCAACTTGGCGGCAAACATATAAACCATCCACAGTACAGCTCATTACTAGTCGCCGCCAAGGCAAACGATCGCCCTGTCCTTGGATTCACATTTCCATAATGGCTGTTTGCGTAAGTAGAGCGATGATTTTGGAATGCTGCACGCGGACTTTCAATATGCAGGCAAGTTGTAAATAGAGTTTATGAGATTTAGCACATAAACGAAATTAGACGGATTTTATCGCAAGAAATTAGTTAAACCTATAATTTATTTGTTTATCCTTTAAACAAGACGCAGTTTTTAACACATTCAGTGTAACTTAAGTTTATGGATATACATCCAGTACAATTGTTTATAGTATGACTGGTTTAAACCAACCTTTTGGTTCAGAGCAGTTGTTTAAAATAACCTAAGAATTTAGATAAAATCTGAATTTTCTGCACAGACTTATTTGCTATTTGTATTGACTCGTATCTATGAAGTTTTCGTGATAGCTTTTATGCTATGTAATCTTGATGTGTTACGGAAATCACTAAGGTCCGGCGTAAACAACAGTCAGCAGACGCTTGAATGAATTGAACTATTTAATCATTTTCCGTATGCATGAAACTTCCGATTATCCGTGCACCGATTAACCATTTTTTTCTTATCAGTGTGGCTGTATGTCGAACACTGTAAAAACCAAATTTGAAACATAAATGCGTCAGCTCTTTCGTGCAAGAATGGATTTACGAGATAGCACAAGTATCGATGTACGAAATTTCAACATAATTTTTCCTCGTGTTTACCGTGTACCCCGAATATATTTTTATTTATTTTGGTGAAAAGGTTGTGGAATACGGTATTCGTAAGCAAAATTATACGTCATCGTGGTATTTGAGTTAGTTATGTGTGTATTTTTTTTAATTTTTATGTTAACAAATGTGCTATTTTCGGGTTGTCCATGCTTCTGGATTATCCGTGCGTTGCGCGGCACCAATTAACACGGATAATCGAGAGTTTACCGTATCTGTTTAGCATTTTTTGTTTACTTTTCCGTTCATGAAAAAGTAACACTGCTGTTGTTATGACTATTAGAATACACGAGTAGATCAGGTAATCTGTGAAGTTCTTAACGAACCCACATTACAACGATTATTACTCTGACGTACTTAAAACGAGAACCACTTGGTTGTCACTCATTAAACTAGAACACATTTAATAAAACATGAAACATAGGAACTCTTTTGCTAGTTAACTACGAATATTAGATCTAGGCCTACTTGTAGGATTTCGCAGAACATATCATAGAATAGGAAATATTTTGAGGTAAATTTCAATAACGCGTAAGAGAGTAAAATTCACCCACTTGTTAATGTTAATTTTTTGGGAAGTATAATATAAAAATGTATACATGTACATTAGACATGTGTATCACAAAACATGTTAATAATGTAGACCGATGTATGTTTAAAAAAAAAAAATTACTATAAATATTCACTTAATCTATCTATATAAAAATTGTAACTGTTGACAGTTTGAACGCACCTTACAGTGAGAGCAAAATTGGTTGATTCAAACAAATATTTGTTTATATATGTGCAAACATCGATGTAGTGTTGTTTTAAACAAATATTTAGTTGACAACCATTTTTTGTTAGATCAACAAAGCAGTCACGTTATTTCATAATCTCATTTAGTTAAAATAACTAAACCAGATGTTGAAACAATAATTCAACATTGTTGATTTAACAAAATCTGGCGTTCAACATAATATTTGTTTGAATCAACACTACGTTGTAGGTTGCACATATACAAACAAATGTTTTGTTAACTCAACAAATCCTTTATCTCAGTGTATGATTATGAAGCTATCGCACAATCCTACCATATCATTTTTACGTAATGAAGAGAAGAAACACGTCATTGACACTGCCGGCATGGAAGTATTTTCGATATTATAACTAGAATTTTATTATTATTGTTATTCGGAGTATGTTACACACACTCTCCCAAAACTCTTAAAGCTTTACAACTGCACGTACTACCTATACAAGGGGCGGTTTCTCAAGCTTCAGTTCTCTTTGACAAAAGAGAAATGCAGGTATGTTGGTACCAAAACTTCTGCACTGAATGAGTGAGAGATTTTGGTCAGCGCTTAACATCGAGGTCTTCAGCGTTTGTGAAGGGTGGCATGAGGTGAGTATGGAGCACCGTCGGAATGAATGGGCAGGAGAACCGGGAGATACCCGAGAACACCTGCCGACTGGCGACATCGACCGGCACGATTCCCACATGTGAAAATCCGGGATAGACCCCGTCGGAAGTCGAACCCGTACTACCTTGGTAAGAGGCGAATGGTCTGATCATTCCATCCACTGCGGCCCCTTTCAGCCCTGAGTAAAAAATCCTTTCGGTGCTCTTGGATACGCTGCGAGCAGAAAGACAAAAGTGAGGAGGACATTCCATCGATCCACACAGTTGTGTGGTTTCGGTCCGCCTTAGGACAACACGGGCGTTGGCAAACAACGCAGACCAAACCTCCAGTGACAACACTGATAACGCCAGCCGTCCAGGCCGGTTAAGGCCGCGCGCACAATGTCAATGACCTCGTCAATCTCCGAGACGATCTTCGTCTAGAAGAAACTCTATGATTGCTATCAAATTTGGCTGAACCCTGGTTGGACATTACACAGGATATTGCGCGAGAGATTTTCAGAAAGTAAAATTATTTTCAAATCAAAACGCGAGTTTTTTTCAAATTCGTTTATCGTATAGACCTTGATATTATATCATATTAAAAATTATTATGTGGTTGAAAGCCCCTATTTTTCTAAAAAAAAAAACGTTCCAAGTTTTTACTCGAGAAAGTGAGTGAGAAATTTTGGTCAACACTTAACATCGAGGTTTTTAGCGCTGGTGAGGGGTGACATGAGGTGAGTATGGAGCAGCGCCGGAATGAAAGAGCGGGGGAAACGGGAGATCCCCGAGAAAACCCACCGACCAGCGGCATCATCCGGCACGATTCCCACATGCGAAAATCCTGTGACAGATCCCGCCGGGAATCGAACCCGGATTGCCCTGGTGAGAGGCGAATGGTCTGACCATTCGGCTACCGCGGCCTCCTTTACTCGATAGCAAAGTACAATACCGCAAAGTGCTGCATAAACAGACGTCCATTAATAAATAATCTTCTCGACACAAAAGTTCCATCGAATTGTGATGGTAGTTCAGATTTTATCGATGGTTGTGTATTCCAAGTGTTCACTCGACATCTTACCTTTACAAACTCCGTAAGTACGACTCGCCTGGCATGTAGTTGTCAGGAATAGTTGCAATGGCATGCCGCATTATTAACACGATCCAGACTGCACGCTATGCACTATTACAACATATACTATGAACTTATGTGGAGAAATGGTGCATTTTCGGATCCATGTTCATAAATAATTTCTCATCCATTTAGATGTAAAGACTGATGCTCCAAAATATAGACATGAAATTCTGCAACTACTTGTAAATTAGGCACAGTTAGAGACACTGGAAAATCGCGGGACTACTTGACTATTTGCTAGTCTCCAACGTAATGTATATAACACTGCATGTTTTGTATCAACATTGGCAATCGTTTATTTGTAGCATTTTTTTCTCTCTACAGTAGGCCCAGTTAGAACTGCACAGCTTGGGCACACAGCGTGTGTGATTTGTCCCAAAACTGTTCACACGTGTCACGGTTAATATAATACAGTTTATTGGAGACTATTTTTAATATTTTCACTATTTTCCAGTGTCTCTAGGTACAGTAAATCCTAGGTTGAACCGTTTTTGTGGACGTCCCACATTGCGTACGAATTTTATCAATATTCTGCAGCAACGTAACATTTGTTCACATAGTTATGCTTCAGTAAATGCGATTTTGTTTGAAATACTGACCCATTGCTAGAATCGCTCAAAGATATCAGTAAATCCTATAAAATTGTCTGCCATAAAGATGCTTCAGTAAGCTATCAGTAATTTTGGACCATGTTCACTGTAAAACTGCAATGTCTTTTTATAAAAATGTCTCTTTCGATATTGAGACTATTATAGGCCTTCTACAAACATTAAACTGCATACTGTATTACCCTGATTTTAATTAATTGTACCAAAAAAATTATAAAATACAGTATTATACAGTCCACTTGTAAAAGAGAATCAAAATTGTATTTGTTTACTATGAAGATAAAGTTTATACTGTGTATTGTAGTTACTTCGCTAGTTACGACACACACGGATAGCAAACTAATGCTGTAGACGCCACAGTTCTGTTGAAATAGGGACAAAAGTCCAGTTTAGTTGTCGGTATTATCTGGATGGTTTCTACAACAGCTTGTTCTGTTGAATGATCAAAGAGAATATTGTAATCCTTGTAACGCTGCATGAATTTATTATCATTGCAGCGACGCAATATTGCCGCCTGTGTTCGCCACCAAGCCCCAGATGGTAGAAGGGCCAGTACAAGAAGATTATCGGGTGCCACAGTTAACGAGACCAACGTTGTAAGTGCGCTAATTGAGAATGATTTAAGATTTTGAAAGAAACAATCCTTACAATGAAAGCCACTCGAAAATAGGAGGCTCAGTTTTTACTTTTTTCTCTACAAAACTATTTTGTTTGGAATATATTTATTTCTATCAACTTTAAGCTTAAGGAATATGTGACTGTAATTAAAGTACATTTGCTGTTGTATATATATATATATATATATATATATATATATATATATATATATATAAATTACCCAGTTAATCTGCCTGTACGTGAATCTGTGTGTGCGCGCGTGAGCTGTATTTGTGTAAGATTATACTTTTGTGTGTTCTGACTTATTATTGATTATAATTTTTTTTTGTTTACATGTATATATCTGTATGTATGAGTACATAGGTGTATGTATATACGTATATGAATGTAGGGCGTGTGTGTGTAAATATATGTTTATACATATATATGATGTTTGTGGTTATATGTAATCTACTTGATTATAGCGACGTAAAATTATAATTTTTGTTTTTACTTTTTTCTCACATGTTTACTGTTATTTTATCAATTCCTTTTCTCTCTCTCTCTCTCTCTCTCTCTCTCTTTTATCATGTTAGAAGTAGTTTGGGCATCCGTTACCATAATAAATGTCATCATAATATTTTATGTATGCAATTTTAAGTGCAATCTATGCAATTTTAAGTGCAATCTATTCCTTTGGTTTGTGGTTAAGTCTAAGAGAAGGCGGCAATGGAAATAAAGACGATTTATTATTACTACTATTACTATTAATATTAAGTCACGGTGCGCGTGTCTCCCCTCAGTTTACGCTGTATAACTTTGTCTATCACCTTCTGAACAATTTCTGCCTTTAACTATGTTAGCACACAATTTGACAAGCATTATTTCCTGTCAGTTGTATCAGGCAATACTTGCCACACTTCAAAAGGGATATTTCAAGGCACCGCACAGGCTGGAACAAAACGAAATAATTACTAGGGTGGCAACTAGTGGCAGCTGTTCCAAGAAGTGCATACATCAAGGAATGTTAAAAAGGTGTTCAACAGATTTTTCTTCGTATGCCTCATCAAACTGCTTTCAAGGATGCTGCAAATTATAATAATGCTAATGTGTGACCTTCACTGTGGGTACATTCTAATCTATGTACATGTAGTTGAATTACTGATAGCTTAGAAGACACTCCGCATGTAACATTAGAAACCACGCACTTGTTTCAGACATCCGTACACGAGTACTGGCATACAGCCAGACTTTGCTAACTGCGAGTGGGGTGATTTTAAGGTTGCTGATCTTTAAAACAAATGTCCTGATCTCACTTATGACTCCGGTATAGTGTACTAGGTGTATTTTGTGATACATTTACGTAGGGATAAGTATTTTTTAAGACATCACGAGAAATTATTTTTGTCCAGCTAGAGATCCGTTTTGAACCACTGTGTGGCCGGAGGGCACGTCGCTGACGCCACAGATAGGCAAATGGCGAGTAGCCAGCCAGTCACTGGGTGTAACACACCAAACTACACACTGAGTGTACACAAGATCAGACACTCCCTTACAATATTTCATTTACAGATCACATTGTTACTTCTAGAGGACATATTTTTATAGTAACAACCCAGGTAGTGCCGACAGCCAAACTGAACTCTTGTCTCTATTTTAACAGAAGTATGCTACATAAAACAATATTTTGACAGTGTTGTGCAGAAAGTAACAAACTAACAGTTTACTGGAAGTGAGATATTCAAGGTCAATGTTTACAGTCTCTGCCTTAACTCTGTATAAACCACTTTTTCTGGGCTCTTATTTTTAATACAATATTATCTTAATAAATTATATTTTTTCTAGGGCATATTTCGGACCTCCTCCTTCTAATAAGCATAACTATCTCAAAATAAATAAAGGGTGTTGCGGTAGGCGCAGTGACTAGAGCACTCGCCCCCCCCCCCCCTCACCAACCAAGGCGATCCGGATTCGATTCCCAGCAGGGTCAGTCTCCAGATTTTCGCATTTGGGAATCGCGCCGGATAATGCCGCTGATCGGCGGGTTTTCTCAGGGATCTCCCGTCTACCCCACCCCTTCATTCCGGCGCTGCTCATACCCGCATCACGTCACCCCTTACCAGATGTTGAGAGCTGAGCAAAATTTCTTTACTTCGAAAAAAATCAACTTTGTGAGAATGTTCCTCTCTGCATATCTCCGTCCATTTGTCTTTCAGTGCACGATAACGCTAAGTCCTTGATCAGGGTTTTTACCTACTCGAGCTACTTCATTTTTTATTCCCCCGGGAGAAAGGCGTTCGTGCGCGGGGATCCGCCCACGGTACAGGGAGCTTCAGGCAAATCGCCCGGTCATGCCGCCCGTGCACAGCTGCCGTGCCGTCGTGACCAGTCCAGGACACTAACACGCTCCGCCCTGCTCGAAGTGCAGTAGCAAGTGACAGTGGTGCCAACTTCGCAAATAAAAGCTACTGCATGCGGCTTTGTACTCGTGTCGTCTCTGCACGCTAAGCCCGACTTGCTGACAATAAAGGCACTGTGCTACAATACAGCGTAAGCTGGGAGCTGAGCGTTGGATAATTTCCAGCTCTTCTACATCGATGGCTTAAAGCACGCATATTGTATATCCATGCAAATCGTCTAATTAATATTTATTAAAAATGTTCTAACTTCTTAGCAGAAGTAACTTGCTTATAATGTATATTTAGATGAAATCATGGGAAAAAATAATACATATAGTAAACTTTGTAACTGGTAGTTGTTAGAACAATATGAAATATTCATTTACAGTTTCTAAAAATAGACATACAGTTTTTGTGCGCCATCGTAGGCCTAAGTATGAAAATACGGATGCTATGTATATGAGTGAGATCTATAAATACCGACACCGTTCAACAGATCACTATTAAAATTGATATACACAGATATTTGAGTACGGAGAATATTTTAGCGACATTCATTTTGCTGTAACTCGTCACTAGATTACGCTGCAGCACTTATATGCCGTTCAACCGATCATCATGAAGACTGATACACGTAGTTATTTGAACACACATAATACAACATTCATGCTGCTATAACTCGCCATTAGATGGCACTGTAGTACATAAACTTCTGTACTGTTCAATTAATCGCCATGAAAATTGATACACATAAGTATTTGAACACGGAGAATACTTTAGCGATATTCGTTTTCATATAACACGCCAATAGACGGCTCTGCAGCGCAACTTCTATACCTAGCTTCCTCTTATGACATATAGGGTTTAAAGGGGGAGGGGTTCGCAATACAACAAATTTCAATTTGTATGTATACACTAGCAAGGCAACGTCTGTCGGGTTCTGCTAGTTAATTTGAAATCATGTGAAATTCCCATCAATAAATGAACATTATATGGAGTATAATTTTCAAGAAAAGTAAAACTTTTCCGGTTTTATAGTGTTCATGTAAGTAGCTGACAATGTTAGTACTGTAACATTTTTGTGTGGCCATTTTAATAAAAAAAAAGTAAAGCACTTATTTTAATGAGACTTTGTAGGAAAAATTTCTGCATCATCGGCTACTCAAAGATATGTCTATGATTTCACCTCGCCCTTTTTATAAGTGTCAAAATATATTTAAAATTTGGTAAAATATCAGTGCGTTAATTCTCATTTATGAGTTTAAAAATTATATCTTAAAACTTTGGAGAGAAGTATTTCGTAGTCACCCAAGTTTTAGTTCGACTAGTTGTTTAGTGTTCCCATTAATGGCTACACAGAAACATCAAAATCTTGACGTAAACAGTTTATTATACAAACAAATATTCAACGAAAAATCTTTTTTTTTTGTAAAAATTGTACTCCGTCTTGTATTGACTTACCGACCAGAATACGTCAAAAAATATATAATAATAAGCTTAAAGGCATCTAACGTTTCTCTGGAATAGCCTGCCTCATGATACTTGCTGTAATGGAAGCAAATTGATAAAAAAAAATTAAAAGTTTTGTTAGTTTTACGTACTCCAGTTGTAATAATAAAAAAAACCCGCAACAAAGAGACTTAAATCGTTGTTATAATTTAACTGTTTTAAATATAAAAAAAATTAAATAGAAGTTTATCGTAATTTTTGCATAATGATTACTACTCCAGGCACTATTTCGAAACTTTTCTTGGTGGGCAAATTATCATACTTAATAAATATCTTATCTAGAAGTATCTTTACATCTAGTTGATTTGGAGGGGGGGCGAATAGTCAGACCATTCGCCTCCGACCAAGGCGATCCGGATTCGGTTCCCGGCGGAGTCGGTCCCGGATATTCACATGCGGGAATAGTGCCGGACGTTTGTGTGTGTTTTAATGTTTTTATTTGCAACTGTCAGTCCTTTACGGTGTATAATACGGAAGCCGATTAAATGCACTCTCGTCTTTGCGGGACACCGTGTTTGAGAACGCCGTCATATAGTACAGCAGTAATTAAGCAACGCATAACGGGCGGTTGTACAAACCCAAGATTATATACTAAATTACGTAATTATAGAAATTGTTCTAATATTATCCGCGGTAGCTAGGGCGCTTGCCTCCCACTAAGCAAATTCAGGATCGATACCCGGCGGGCTCGACCTGGATTTTCACAAGCAAGAACTGTGCCGAACAATGCCGTTAGTCGGTGGGTTTTCTCCCGGATCTGCCATTTTTACTGCCCCTTTATCACGTCACCGTTTCATACTCACCACAGTTTTTGTAATTTGAGTAGAGGCTGCATGCATTGAATCCGTCGTTTTTTTAACTTGTAAGTAATATCATTTAAAGTATTAATGTGATTATTTATATTTCTGTTTGTATACATCTGACTTAATTTTTTTGTACGTATACACTTTGCTTAACTTTTCTAGTGTGTCTGAGCTGTTTATGTAGTTAGACTGACAAACATCGTTAACGTTTCACTTATTTATTTATTTATTTTTTCCGTGCGGCACCTTGAACATGTCAGACTACCAAGTGTCATAACAACCCTTCCGAAACACGCGTCATTCTTAGCTGGCTTTTGCACAAGACACGATGAGCGAAACAAAATCTGGCGCCTGGCAAACTTTCAGAATACACCCTTTCAACACACACGTTCGCGCGTGCTCGTCTAACCATGCAGAGATAGAGAGATAGTGTGAAGGGGAATGGGGGGAGAGCTATTACTACTTTAAAAGTATTATGTACCGGTTTCAAATTTCCGCGTATGAAGCGCGGGAACAGAGCAGCGAGATTAGAGCCAGAGTACCACACTCGACGATAAACATATCACCTCTATTCACTACGCGCTGAACTGGCATGCAAGGTTATCGTTTTTTTTTTTTCCATGAGACTTTGAGCGGTGACCACAAAATTTAATTTCTTGGGCAGTACTGTATTAGGTAAAGTCCAACGCACACATCTCGCTTTGCACTTTACGATATCACGTGGCTTTTTCGGTGTTAGGCAATTTGAGCGACACAAAATCGTGTTACTAACGAGAGTGCTGAATTATTGATAACTAAGAAGTGTAGTGTCAGGAGTGTTTTCTCTTCGTAGATGACAGCAAATAACAGGAATAAGTGAAATGGTTTCGCGTAAATAAAAAGGATTCGATTGACACGCTACAACACCATCCATGCGTCAGGTACAAATGACTCTTAATAGGGATGTCGCTGTGATATACTCGGCAGAACACCCCCTTCTCCCTTTACGTATATTCGTACTCGATTCGTGTTACCTAGCAACGGTAACACGTTGGACTCGCATTCAAGATGATAGGGTTCGATCTCCGGCTCCGGCTATCATGAATTTGGGTCTCCATTTTTTCTCGAACTCTCTCCAGTCGAAAGCTTGAATAATTCCTTGACAAAGGCCACGGCCGACTCCTCTATCGAACCCTGTATTCGTGTAAAGTCGTGTGTAAGTGTCTCTAATGACCTCGCTGTCGACGGGACGAAAAAAACCAATTGCCTTACTTTCAATTCCTGGTGGGGTTCATCTGATTTTCCCAGGTGTGAACTTTAATCTGTTTCTCCACGTCCTTGAATGCCTCCGTTTCTCAAGGAAGATTTCACCGTTTTGACTAATGGTCGTATCTATAAACGACTTTCGAATGACAACCAACTGCTATCCCCATAGAGGAAGCATTTGTGAGCAGTTGGTTGTCATTCGAAACCCGTTTATAGATACGGCCCTTAAGTCTCTTTATTCCACTACAACTTTCTGGCTAAATGTAGGCCTATCTTGCATGTCTGACTTATAGAGACGTTAGTGAAGTAAGGACGGTCCAAGTACGCCCATCTTGTTGGATCATAGTCTTTACGTACTAGGTTCTCAATTGGGGTGAAACATTTGGGTTACTGGCTCATATACCGTCAAGCGAGGTTACTATGTTCCAACCGCGGGTGACTCTGTGCCATTTACAATGTTAATTTTGCAGTAGTTTATTAGACACATTTAAATTTTAAATGGATGGTTTTAATATATATTTTATAATACTCAATTACAGTTATTTATTTTTCACTCAAATAATCTAAAAATTAAAGTTTCTGAGTGGCACTAAGTCACCCTTGTTGTCACAAAGTCACCCCGTTTGACGGTAAACTTTTAATGGTACATCCTTGTATTGAAATAACAGTGCATATACCAGTGTGGATCACAAAACTAACATTGTCGTTTAGAAGATGGAAACTACTATTCAGACATGATATATTCTTTAATGTTATGCCTAAGCAGAAGAAATTCATCATACATGATGATGGTACCTAAGTGACTATTATACAAATTCAGATCTGCACGCCATATTGTGGCTTCGGCTGACAAAGCCCTTAAAATCCCGCACTTCCTCAGAGCCATCGCCTGTTTGCTTGTTGCCATAAATCGGTACGATCGCAAAAAGAGAACTAAACCTTATTTATGTTAGTCTGAATAGCCTACGGCGAGGTCACAACGTCCAGTTTTCCCTTATAATTAACCCCTAAAAGTCTTGAGATACGAACCAATACTCGTTCAAAGGATGAGTCTGCATATCGTAATATCTCATAGCATCGCTGATGTAACTTTAGTGAAAGCTTGCCACACAACATCTTTCAGTTCGTCAGTGGTGTTGCTAAGAGTTTGAGACTTCCACGACTAGGTCTCCGCGTTTTTCATTGACTAGCCGACATGTTTCTTTACTTGTGGAAGGTCTGCCACTTCTTTCCTTATCCTCCTCACATCCCGTGGCACCATTGCTAAAAAAATTTGTTTGTTTCGCAAGAGTATTACGTTGAAAGCGCGCCCGAAATTCAGCACGAACTTCTGCAATTGTTTTCCCTGTTTGGTTTCTCTAAATCGCCCAACAACTTGCAGCAAATCGTTCTTCAATGCTGTAATTGACCTTTTTAGATATTATTTAGATCACACAATCAGAGCACACTGTGAGACAACAATCACGTGATAAAAATATTTGGATGCCTTTCGCAAAAATACAGACTTTTGCAAGTTTACTCGATTTAGAAGATTTCTTACTGTAGTACGTTATTCTATATGTATGCGCATACAGGACATGGTAAAATGTAGTATCGAGAATAAAATACAGTTTAATAAACCAAGCAAACACTTGGCAACAAAATTAGTGTTTTGGCTTACATAATAAAACCGAAAAAAAATCAACGTGTTTTGATGTTTCACTGGGCCGGACTCATCTCAGTTGCTACAGTATTGAATACAAGAATATATTCGTACAGCGATGTCCAAAAATTTATTTTGGGCTCAGCTATCGTCAACATAATATTATTTAAGACTTCAGCCTTAAAGTGTGTGTCTCGATGTCTGTCTGTTTGATACGTGCGCGTTTCTATACCATCCATTCGAGTGCAATGAAACTTTGGTGTGTTGTTGGGCGGGGCAGGGAGACGAACGGACTACCCAAAAATATTTAGTGACACATTTTCTAAATGACTTAAATACCGTCATTATTGACCCTCAACACCATTTTGTATAATTTATACAGATACTGTGTTACAAAAAATTTAGCCACAGTTTATTATTTTTAGCATTATTGTCAGTATCAATATTGTTACTTTTATCAATTTCGTAATGCCGTAAAGATTTTATCAGAAGTAAATATGAGCTTTCAGAAAAAAAATAATTTTTGAAACTGTATTGAAAACATAAATGTATATTATTAGGTATTACTCGAGATATTTGGAGTACTCAGGGTGAACTTAAACGTGGCTCAAAGAGAAATTAGGCTAAGTTGAAACCACGCAAACGGAGTCGCGTGTAATATGTGGAATACATGTTGAAATTAGTTACTTCTCTGTTGATAAATTTTTAAAATAAATCCCTTCCAAACAAAAAAAAAATATTCGACTCGAAATTTCTGGTACAATACTGTCACGAAGAAACTGTGCCAACGTTATGGTTATATTTTATTACGTAGTATTAAAAGTATAATATTCTTATTTACATTCTAGTAATTTTTTATGAGAACGATTGTTTAATATTTTGTTAATAAATAATTATTCGGGAAATTTTACATAGAACACAGCTTGTTTAAGTTACTTGTCTCAAAACTGATCCATTATTTATAGTTTACCTTTTTTTAACAACGATTCTGTATTGTACACGAGTATAGTAGTAATGTTTCGTCTTTCGTCAGATGTTCCGAAATATATTTTTTTACGTCGGCTACTGTAGATGTTAGGACGCTAGCGAAGTGTCACCCTGGCTTGAATAACCAGGCGCCCGAGCGAGGCTACATTTCATGTTGTAACGTAGCGAGGCGAGGCTTAGTGCCAGGGCAAACACACGTGCGGTGCAAATGGCCGGAGAGTTTAATTGGCCAGACTTAAGAAACTGAAAAGTAATTGCATCCTTCTTGAAATAACAGCAAGGAGGGTCATTTGTAACACTACATTGCGACTGTGAATACCTGTATCATCTCGCAAAAGTTACATAATCGCCTTAGTGTTGTATTTTAAGTTACGTCGTTAGTTTAATGCTAAGATCCGTCTTTTATACCCCTTTTAAGATAGTAATTTATTTAATCCTAAACGAGAGCAGATATCGAAAAACTGTTCCATGGTTTTCTTAAAACAGTGTATTATTTGATAACTATTTTCCCAAGACAAAATACACAATGGTTTCAACCAATTATGCAATTAAGGAAATTCTCACTAACGAACTAATTAGTCAAACTTGGTAAAGATATTTTTTTTACAATAAAACAGTTTTTATATATCAACTCTCGTTTAGGAATAAAAAAAAATTATTTTCGGAAATGCAGTAGAAATGTTAGAACATGAGCTTAAGAAGTTAAAACTTCTTCATGTTTAAATAATTACACAATACTTTTTTGAAGCAACACAGCTGTTCGCTAACAAATCATATGGTATGCAGTTGAAGGGGCTGACCTGGGACGTACTGCATGGTGTTCTGAGTTGTTGTAAAATGTATTTTTCCCACACGTAGCAACATTGAACAGTGAAATTTATATGTGGTAAATTTCAAATAATTAATTCCCTAACAAAATTTTATACGTTTTTACTCAAAATTTCGGTCGTAGCTCTGCACACAGCTTGGCGTTCAGGGAAGGCAACCTTATAAAGAGAAGAAAGTAAGAAAATATAACAATGCTATAACAAAAATACTACGCGAGAGTGTGAAATGCTTCCATACCGTGTAATTAAATTCATGGAATCATTAAAATTTAATATTATCATTCTGTAATTATTGCCTACATATTAAGAGGTTGGTGTACTAAATTCCCTATGAAGAATGAATTTTTGAAAGCTTAGTTAAACTGATTAGGAATGTTTCTGTATTATGCGTTCAAGAGTCAACACCGGCGAAAATTATAACATCATTAAATTTTTATTTTTATTTCGCTTCGTTGTGGTTCAAGCAGAATTGACCTCTTCGTGAGCGTTTAGGATCAAAGGAAATTTTCCAGTTATTATTTATTCAATACAGCGCTTTTAGGTAGCTCTGGCTAGGTTATTTCTTGCCTTTAGCATTCTTTCCAACGTTTCAATTTAAATAAATACTACCAGAGCACATGCTAGAAATAAATATGCCTAAAACATATTGTTTTTACTAGACTGATGCCAATTGTTTTTTATGTAGTTGAAATACGTTACGTAATCAGCTGCCAGTATAACGCCAGATATTTTTTTTGTACGTGGACGTTCATGCAGTTAAAGGTTAGAATATATTTTTGTATGTTTAGTTTATTATACTGTACTTAATAAATCGGTCTAAGCCTTTAACTTAGCTCCAATAATAATAAATGTTAATACGCGTCACATAATTTATTCTTCGCAAGTAGGCGTAAGTTTTACGTAAGTATATCTTCTATGACAAGTTTTAATTAATTTTATTGTTACGAAAAGACATTAATCATATGCCTCGCGCTTTTCATTTCGTCTCTTTATCTATCATAAGAACGAGTGGTTGCTTAAGTAGAAACACGCAATGGTACAAATTATTGGTAGTAGTCTTGCCTGTTTTTTATCACCCAAAGATTGTTTACAATCCGACGAAAGAAAGAACTTGAAATGTGTCGATTATCTCCGGAACAACGCCTCTGAATGATGTGCTGTGCCCACGCTGTTCTTGAACATTCACGGTAGCAAATGTACAACAGGTTCATTAATATTCAATACCAGAAGAGAGAAATCTTCATCAGCATAAATCTGTTTGGAAACACATTGCTTATGAGAGGGTGATAGAACAAATCACTCCCAGTTTAAGTTGTTGGTTGCCAGATGTCTGCAAGTACCACGTCGTTGAATGAATTAATGAATATTTAATACGAATGAAGATTTTGTCCAAAAGTTTGAATACTACATTAACGAGTAAAAATTACCATGCTAGCTTAGAATATTACGTCACACTAAAAATAAAAATTTTAAAAATTTAATAATTTTTTAAAAATATATCCACTGTGATTTTTTTTAGTTTGGCATAGCATTTGGTTTTAGTGTAGTCGTTAAATGGAAACATGCAAAATATGACTTTAACAAGCCATTACGCAGAAAATTATGAGAGATAAAAAAATTTCAAAAGAGCCAAATTTAGTCACATTTTGTGTCTAAAATAAGAAAAATTATCTTTGTACCTGATTTTTTTTTTAATTACGCACAATATGTGACTAAACTTTGCTCTTGCGAATTTTTTTTACCTCCCATAGTTTTCGCGTAATGGCTTGTTAAAGTCAACATTTGCATGTTTCCGTTTAAAACCTACTGATATACCATACTGAAAATATTCTTAGTGGGTAAAGACGTCACAAGCTACAATTTCATGTCCTAAAACTTTTTGTATTTTAATTAAAATGGAGAAATTTAAAATAAAATTAAAAACATTCAATATTTTTTTTTAATGCAAACACCTTTATTTTGTGGTTTAACATAGCTGAACTTGTAGCCTACGACATCGTTATTCACTGTGAATTTTTTTCACTTTGGTAAGCGAATTAGTTTTAGCGTTGTCCTTAAAACGGAAACATGCCAATTTCGGCTTTATCGAGCCATTACGCAAAAACTGTACGAGATAAAATAAATTTTTAAGATCAATATTTAGTCACATTTTGTGTCTAAAACAAGAAAAAAATATTTAAACAAATATAAAAAAGCAGGGTGATGAAAATTGCTGTATTTCGTTCCCTTAAGAGTGCGTGGTAGATAAATAAACGGTGAAAACACCACATGACTTTTACGCTTTTTTCGAAGCCAATATGGATAAAATACTCAATGACAATCCTAGGTAATGGTATTTGCCAACTTTATGAGTAAATATTTATTCGGAATTACTAATCCGTTACGCGTGATCTCTTGCGCCGCAGTTAAATGCACGAGGTTCTGGCGTCAGAGATTGTGCCTCAGAAGTTCGTAACACTGGAAACAATTTTTTTTTAAACTTTGGCTAAAACTATTGTCTAAGATTGCTATTGTTTAATTTTCGCAAATTGGGTTCAAGAAACCTACAGTTTTAGACTAATGCTTTTAGCGTTGAATTATGTACCACGCCCTCTTAAAGTACTTCGCTTATCACCAGATTTAAACTGTGGAATTGTCTTATGTAGCTACAATCAGTGTCACGTTTGTTACTTCCTATGACCAATATATTCCAAAAGTTAAACAAGTGTTTTTATATTGTTTATGTAGCTACTAGTAGATGATGAAAGGGTTTATTTTTAATCCTTTGCTCATTAATTTGTTACGTAAAATAATAATTTGTACATGAAATCCGAACATTTATTTAATTCATTTCATTTCATAAGAACGTTATCCGATGCTACGTTGCTTTCAATTTCTAGGAAAACACGCATCTCCAACCTAAAACTCTTGTATTTTACGAAAATTCACAAGGTCAGGCAGAGTCGATTCAAATTTCTACCCGCCGTGTCGTTTGAAATTCCTCCAAATATAGTTTGCAACAGTTCAAAACGTAAGCTGAGCTTATTGCTTTTATTCGTAAGATAACTACCCGGCCAAAATATAGTCATCGGTCATCCTGGTACTTTTTCTGTGATGCACAGACAGTACAAAATATTTTGTTACTATGGACCTCGCCAAATTTTTTTGTGCTGATCACAAAGATTTTTTTTCTGACACCATTAAAGTTCTGCAGCGAATACAAAACTTTGTAACCATTACAAAAACATTTCGTTGGGTCCATAATGACAAAATATTTTGTGGCTTCCACAAATCAGTTTTTACAGTGTGACTGGGAAAATCTAGTAAGCCTTCGTAAAACGAAAATGTACTTTTCGTAAACACCTGTTGATAACGTAACAGACACTTAACGCACAGGACATATTTCAAATTAATACTTCCGCAATTAATGAATACATGACGCAAATACAGGCTGATTCAGGGCCGAGTATGTAGAAAATATAGTTTAAATTTTTCCGCAAGGTTAATTATTGAGAGAGGGCGAGGTAATTCTACCCTGGAAGTCGACTTCAAAAAGTCGTTTCTTTAGATATAATCCAAAAGTACGTAGTCTTTCATTATTTTGATACTATTCACTGTGTTGTTGCTTAGTGCCAAGTTTTTTTTGTTGTCTTTTGAGAAATTAAATTTTATTATCAATGCTCAGGGTACCATTACTCCCATCCCACTATAATACAATTTACCCAAAAATTTAAAATATATAAAATCTGTACTAACACTTTTGTTAGCTGTCACTACTCAAAACTAACACACTTATTCATGTATTGTCCTGTATATTTATTACCTTTTCTGTTTTAATTCAAATTGAATTTTAAGATATTCTTTTATTGTGTGATCTATTTATTGCAGTAGGCCTATATTTTTTTATATTACTCTGTAAGACTGGATACCTTCATAAAAGACGCATTTTGTACCATAATTTAAGTGACCCCTCTAAGTTATGGCACTTCCCTTGCGCCAATCTGTGATATTGATATACGACCCACGGGCTTTGAAATCTTGCCAATAGCAGCCAGCTTCCCGAAGCAATGACTCAAACTGACCCTTGCTATTCATGTCGTCAACTAGGCCAGACGACCGTGGGCGCAAGTGTTTCGCAATCGGTCGACAACCCGGCGACCGTGTTTTATTTTCGGCGAATTGACTATCGCAGATAGAGGCCGTCCAACACGTGACACAATCGACTACCACGCACGGCTTAGAGCAGTGTCTTGCCTCGTTTGTGAACAACTCCGCTGTTGGTTTGGAACTTGCAATAATAAGGCCAGGGGGGTATCTGATGGTGAGGGGTAGATAGGGGTAATAACCCCTACCCCCCACCAACTCTCCCGTTGTGTGTAGCTTAAAAAATACTAAAAAATAAGAAAATATTTTTACCATTAGAATATTCAGTGTTTCGTCACGAAAATTGCTAAAATAGCACTATTTTTCTCCTTTAAGGGTGGCTGCCTGCTAAATTTTTCTTGTTTTAATAATTTTAATATTTGTTTGAGACATTGTTTGTTTTATAGGCATACATTGGGACATTTTTTACAGTAATTAAAATTTTCTAGCTTTCATAGTTTTGTATAATGCCATGTCAAAGTTAAAACTTCCATAAAACGGTTTTATAAAATTTTTGTTTAATTAAATTGCTGAATTTGAAGTAAAAATTGTCAATTTTCTGTACTTTTTTTAACACAAAAAAACGTCAATGCTATGTTTTAATACATATCTAGTTGTAGCCCGTGACAATTTCCTTCAGCGTGAATTATTTTTTTACTGTAAGTCAACTGGTTTCCGTTTCTTGTACACAGTAAAAAAATTTTTGTACTTTTACAAAAAGGTTTTTTGGAAACCAGTTTCCAAAAAAGTTTTTTGTAACACTACGAAAATATTTTGTAAAATTTACAAAAATCTTGTAAATTTACAAATTTCTTTGTATATTTACAAACATTTCTGTAAATCTACAAACAAATGTTGTATATTTACAGCTAATATCTGGTTCAGTTTACAATAATTTCTTGTAGTGTTTCGAAAATTTTTTTTTGGAAACTAGTTTCCAAAAAATGTTTTTGTGAAAGCACGAAATGTTTTGTAAAATGTGAAAGGTCTCCTAGGTTTATTTTGTTTCAATTCGAAAAATCTGCTCGTTAGCATTATTTTACTAGTTCCCAAAGTTGTTTACGATATTTGTAACCACTTTAAAAAGGTTTCTGACATCTTAGTTTTATTATCTGACTGATAATGTTCTGATATTACGTTACAAGAATTTCCTTGTAAATGTACAATTTTTTTACTGTGAATAAAACGATTTATGCTTTTCGGCTTTACTAGCCATTATACAAAAACTATAAACGCTAGATAATTTTCATTGCTGTGAAAAATAGTCACAACGTATGCCTACAAAACAAACAATCTCTCGTAACATTGGGAAAAAAAAAAAAAACAGAAATATAGAAGCGTGCATGTGATTTCGAACCATACTTCTCGCAAATAAAATGAAATTTTCTACCACTAAAAGGAGAAAGAATAATAGTAAAACACCGCCACTCAAATTGAGAGGCTTGCGCGCAGTGATGATACTCCACTCATCCGTAAATCTCTCGCGCAGAGATTTTCGGATTGTGAAATTATTTTCTAATCAAGATGCTAGTATTTTTGAAATTCGGTTATCTTAGAGGCCTAGATATTACATTAAAATTATAAAATTTATAGTTTAAAATTTTTGCAGACTTTGCGGTTTCAAGCTCCTATTTTTCTGAAAACAATTTTTTAATTTTTTACTTGAAAGAAGAGCATACTTACTACCGCATAGTGCTAAACAAATAAACGTCCGCTGATAAAGTATTTACTCGGTAACAAAATCTCATCGAATTTTGATGAGTTCATTTTTTTTTTCAAAACTTTTCGTGTTTCCAAGACGATCTACACACTAATGAAGATTGAGTCTGCTCGTTCTCGCAACGATTCTGCTGAACTCTTTGATGACGAGAAAGGCGGGATTAAGTAAGCGTAATTTGGTGAGGTCGTTACACGAGTGAGCCAAGGTTCGTTAATTGGCCAGACAGACAGATGGAAAGGAAAATTAGAGCTATAAGATGAATTCCAGTTAAAAACAAAAGAGAAGGAAACGCGTGTGTTTATGTTCAGTTCATAAGTCGTAGGCGTCCCAACATCTCACCTGATTGACATCAAGAAAGAAACCTTAACTCAGGTATGCTTTCTTGAAAATTGCATTAAACCAATCATAAAGATTGTAACAACGCACGAATTCGCTGACTTACATGATAACCTCCAAGAATACACTCTAAAAAATAGTTTGTATATTTGCACACGTGCGTGTAGGAGCGCTAAGAAAGTAGGTATGGTATAATTGTTTCCCAGATATCCATGGTAGCTCTCCTAAACGTCTTTGTAAAACAGTCAATTGTTTACTAAAGATACCAGACTTGTATTGTAACAAGTGTAAAAGTTTACATATTTACAAGGTGGAAATATGGTAACTGTCTCATACTGCGTTTAGGTTAATTACTTCCTAATAATTTTAGAAAGTTTTTTTACAATGTATATGTGTACTCTAGCATGACAGACAGCAGTTTCTCATTGGCTGCTCACTGACACAGTCATCCAACGTGATTAGGTCAGCTCTTAAGTCAGCCTTTGTTGTTGGCCCAGTACCCTCCAAGATGTGACAAGTAAGTCAAGGGTCAGTTGAGAAGGCGACACAAGCTTACAATCGCTTGAATTTTATCTTGCGCTTAAAGTAAACGTGAATGTTTCATGTCCCTATAGTAAAATATCCGCCTGATGTAATAGTTTCGTTTTTTGACCGTTGTTTTTTCAAACCCTTTTGCAGCTGTTTCTCCTGGGAGAAAACAGTAGTTGTTTTTCTGTCAGGCGTGATTTCAGCTCTGATGACTAAATTAACGGTCTGCCAAACTGTGCAGCACAAGTCCGTCTCATGTAAGAATTATAAGTTCTGATTGTTCTGGGGATTATCGCGTGTGTGTTTATTTCTAAAAAAAAAAAAAATAATTTTTATACAATTCACAATTTGGTACACTGCAGAGTTTCGCAATCTGTGCTTAAATCACTAGTGGCATTAAGAGCCCTGTACAGCTGGCGTATGAACACTGTTAGGAGAAACATTTTTTAAACAGATACTAATAAACGTATGTTCGATATACTTGTCTACGAAAAGAAAACCAGTTTAAAACTATGCTTATCTAGCACTTTCTAGATATCATGCTTAGAAGCATGGCTTCGGGGCATCTCAAAATGGTTAAAAACAGGCTTTTCCACACTACTGTCGCATAATAAATACCAACTGGAATCATAAAACAAAAATAGAGAATACGCTGGACTTTGCTGTCCATTTCCTATAAATAAAGTAGTAGGGTCACCGCTTTAAGTCCCATAGGAAAAAACCCACGACCAAGACATTTCACGCTGTTTTTACGCCTCGCACATAAAGTCGACACGGTTGTTAATGTACGAGCCAGTCTAGACCTTATCAAGAGACACTGGAAAATAGCGAAAATATTTAACATAGTCTCCAATAAACCGTAGTTTCGTAACTGTGACACGTGTGAATAGTTTTAGGGCAAATCAGACATGCTTTGTAGTAAATCTCTACATGTTCTAACAGGGTCTGTTGAAGAGAGGATCATGCTTCAAATAAACAACAGCCAATACCGATACAAAATCTTCAGTACTATACACAGTATGTTGGAGTCTAGTAAACAATCAACTTTTCCCGCGATTTTCCAGTGTCTCTGACCATATAGCCAGCCTGTTTCCGTACCTCAGACGTAGCATATAGCTAGGGCCCGGTAGTTTTCGCGAAAAGATATTTGCCCCACTTTGTTTCAGTGTCTTACGTGCACACCTGCAGTTCAACTTCATGGCTATTAACAGAGTGTTTTTGTGCAGAGTCGTTATTCATTGACTGTGCCAATCAGTACACAGATAACTGTCACACATCACGTCTGTGATTTGCGGGTTTAACCTCCACACGCTGGGTGTTACGGCATCCAATCACTGACCACAAAGCAGAGATGCAGGTGCGCACGTAAGGCACTGAAACAAAGTGCTGCAAAATTCTTTTCGCGAAAATTACCGGGCCCTACATATAGGGCAACACTGCACTTCCCATGGAAAAAGTTATAAAACGTATTGATAAACAACTGAAAAAAGTGAAGTAATCGTGTGAGGCGGACTATGGTTAGAGCCCACGATTTTTTGCGAAAAGAATTCTGCAACAGTTTGTTTCAATGCTTTATGTGAACATCTTCATCTTGCTTCATTGTTACTGGCAGAATGTATTATTGCACAGGCGTGGCTCACTTGACTGTGCCAACAGGAACAAGGTTACTGCGACACCACACGTCTGTGATTCGCGGGTAGAACCCTAGACGCTGAGAGTTAGAGACAGCCAATCACTAGGGACCTGAAAAATTCGCATTTTCATTTGGCCCCAAGCTAGAATTCCAGCAACTGTAAGTTCGTGCCACTATCGCAATTGGCTCGTGACTTATTTGACACTTCATGTAAGTCGCTTTGTCGGTAGTACAGAAGCAAATAATGCAGGCCTATATCACTGAGTCATCGAGCAACCAGTGAGCAGAATAATGTCTGCTTGAATACACACATGTTCTTGCAGGCTAGCCTACACATCATTGAACCCGCGAAAATTTCCCGTCTCTACCAATCACTGACCACGAAGCAGGACTGTATATGTGCACATAAAGCATTGATACAAACTGTTGCAGAATTCATTTCGCGGAAAATCGTGGTCTCTAACTATGCTACTAAACAGTAGTACTGTTCCACCGACCTGTTTTACCTTGCGATTGCTTCATTAATTTGTGAGTAGTCGTCCGTCCTAACAAAAATATCAGATTTCAAGGAATTGTTTTATTCCGATGAATTCGATTTACTGGCGAATGACATCCGATAATTTAACTCACCGGAACAACTGACTTAATGAACGCATTTGTGAGTCAGTAATGACAAGCCATTCTTGCTGCGAGGACTCAGTTACTCCATGTAACTTCAGTACTTTGCATGTCAAAAGACGATACATCCAACAGTTGTTGAATTATTCAGCACGGCTTCGCGTAACTTCAATTATCTGTTCTCTGTTGCGATCTCTTTCTTTGACTTCCGGCTTTGTGGGCTACTTGAGGTAAAAGGCTACGAACATGATGCAGTAATCTATTAGGCCACGTTTGAGATAATAGTCTGAAGAGCCCATTGCAATGATACGAAGGAAATTAGACACGGTTATAACCTTTCATTTCGAATGAACAAAATTACCATTACTTAAAAAAAGATCTTTCTCTTCCTAAAAAATGTTTAACCGACAAGCCGACTGTAAGTCTGATTTGGTGTACATTTACTACATCACTCATGCGTGTCTCAAATTTCTCGTTAACATTCATGAACCATTTCCTGTTTTTTCGTGCTTGTATACACACTTATGCATTTTGTTCCAGGCATAGAGTTCGCTTCCCGACTTAGGCATCTAATAGAGTTTTTCCTCGTTTGTAGGCTTAGAGGCAATGTAGCTCCTTACAACTTAGGACACAATTCCACTAAATTCCTAACTGTTAGTATTCTACTGTATTAGGCATCGTAGTACTGTTTTGATCATAACGATCTACGGAGACATTTCCGGACCGGGGTTCTTGGAATCTAATTATGACGCTATTTCATATCATCCCTGAAAGTTTGTAGCACCATCCCTATAAATCCTGAGTAAAAACATCAATTATATTTTTATCAAGTCCAATTAATAATTGCATTTGCTTAGCACGCAGTTTCTGGAGTCTCCAAAACGAAAAAAAAAAATAAAATTAAATTAAATTAAAATAATTTAATTACTCTGCCACTGAAACAAAAAAGAGTAAGAGGAAGTTGGAAAATGCGCTTTCGGTAATTTACGGCTTAAAAAAATGCAAAATAAACTAGAAATTACCAGCATAGCTGATAAGCCTAATTTTCTGAAGTTGGAGATAAGTTAACCTTATAATTTCAAATAGTTTACGTGAATCTAGGCATATTAAAAACAATTTGTACATTCTTCTGATATGGTGCACCTATAATACGGAGTTAGATGAAATTCTGTTTAGTAGTTCTTTTGGATATCTCTGGTGATGAACTTTTGTTTCGAATTCCACCGCTGTGTAACTGTTAACACAGCTTGAACAAAATACATATAAGTTGTGTCACTTTTCTTCGAACTATATGTGTACCGAGTTTGATGAAATTCTGAAAAGTAGGTATTCAGATGTCTCGATAGCTCTAAAATGTTTCAATTTAAATAATACGAAAAAGGCATAAACAAGACATATAACAGTCAAATTAATTTAGTAACTATTATATGAGAAGGCAGGTTACTGAAATTCTGATAAATGGTTCCTTAGATATATCCTGTACCAATAATATTGTCAAATGGCCGACATTTAGAAAATACGAACAGGGTATGAACAAAAACGTAAAAGCTAAGTCACATTGTTAAGTACTATGTAATGTATTCCGAGTATGTAGTATATTAGTTATGACACATGGTTCACTAGATAAGATTTTATACGATTATTTACGTGTGCGTGAAGTGAGCCAATTTCTACGCAATACCGTACGAAACCATCACTAAATGCAAGTAAATGTTTGCAATGACTTACTCTTTTTTTTTAATTTTAAATTTTAAATTCTAGCGTGATTCATAGTTCCAATAAAATTCGTGTAGAAAGAATTAATGACGAATAACTGTTGTGAAGATAAATATTTTATAGAACTATACAATTGAGCCACTGGTTCATGGCACCAAAAATTACTCGTAACTCTTCCGTGGTAAGTTACTATGATGAATAATTTAATTTCAATTTTGCACAAGGAATTGTATATATAGAGTTGTAGGCTAACAAACTTAAGTACGACTAGTTATAACAAGGCATTTGTAACACAGTTCTTATAACCCCCACTCTGCTTTGTTTGTTCTGAAGTATTTCACATTCCTTCTTCTTAAAATGACACATAGATTATGCTGTGGATCTTGTTGTGTGGCGTGGAGGATAGAATGATACTGCACAGTCATATTCCACCAAAGTAACGTGTTGTTATTTCTAGACCGGTGTTTAGTTTCCTGAGAGAAATGCGCGCTTTATTGTTGAAACGGTAGCTGAAGACGTGAGAGTACCTAGTTTATAAATTAGCATCATTTCAGGATTATTTGTTTATTCTAATTTCTCTAAGAATAATAAACGAGGTTTTTTTTCAACATCCGATCGGCTGTAATAAAAATACGGGAATGAATTATAACATTATTTTAATGTCAAAAGAAACGTACATCTTTACACTATGTTTCCACACAATCACCCTACAGATTGAGGCATTTGTAGTACCGATGCACCAGCTTGCCGATACCCTCTGCAAAGAATGATGCCTCCTGCCTATTCAGCCATGTTTTAACAGTGTCCTGCAGTTCATCATGGGTGTTGAAGCGTCGTACTCCAAGCCACTTTTTCAACGTGGGGAAAAGGTGAAAGTCACTCGGTGCCAAATCTGGACTGTAAGGAGGGTATCGTCAAGCTGGTGCATCGGTACGACAAATGCCTCAGTCTGCACGGTGATTGTGTAGAACAATTGTGTAAAGATGTACGTTTATTTTGACATTAAAATAATTTCCTAATTCAGTCCCGTTTTTATATTACTGCCGATCTGAGGTTAAAAAAATAACCCTCGTACCTACGACATTGCAACTTTTTTTAAGTAAAGAAAATAGCCGTATCTCTGTTTCTAGATTCGAAGTTTTGATACTGGAATATCAGTAAGGTTATAAAAAATTTGGGATTTCTGCGAAGTATTGTAATGTAGCACCATTTATTTGTAATACAAAATTTAACTACAGTAATCTAGCTGTGTCTTTTGTGAATACATACCTGTATTAAAACCCCTAAGTAACCCTTTTTTTTTTGTGAGAAAGCCGACTAAAAGGGAAGAGTGTTTTCGTAATTATTTTTCCCCCTTTTCTCTTCTACACTCACAGATACTCCCCTACGGTCAGTGTCCCCTCTTGGTTTCCACCGCTCAGGATAACTTCTCAGGTAAAAACACGCACAGCTAACCTCAAAGTGTCCGTCAGCCGATGGTCAGGTCTCATTTGCGTAGGGACGCTCTTTAAGGAATAATGAATTGTGGCCAGCGTAATCTTGCGGTTTTTAACTTTCGTTAGGTTGTTACTCACTGTCAGAGCAAGTAGTTATTTAAAACAAATATGAATTTGGAAATGCAAAAAATTATCGAAGTTAAATAAACTAAAATATTTTATTAAGGAGACAAAAGTAAACCTTCGTTTTTTATTTCTTTAATAATTCTCAATCCAGGATTCATTATAAATCCTTTAATTCAAGAAATGTACTAAATGCTTGAAGTTATAGACGAATGTGAAAAAAGTAAACAAGTATGTAAAATATGAGAGAATGTTTCGTAATCAAATAATGGTACAGTTACTGCATCTCTTTTTATTAGTTACAAAGCCAAATAAGATATTTCTCTTGAAATTTACATTTAAAACAAGATACATAACTGGTTCAATGTAATGTTTTTATGATTACTGTTTCCCTTTTAAATTATATATAAATGCCTTATTGCCAATTGTATTCATTATTATAATAAGTAATTGTCATTCCTGGGGTTCTTGAGACGAGCGCAATGTAGTCTTTCGGAAATATAATCATGTAAACAACTTTCCCGTATGAGATCATACATAATTTTAGCAACCTGAAACTGACGACCTACACAAGAAATAAAGCACTTCATCAAGGCCAACTGATGACGTCTTGTGCGAGTAGAAAAACAGCCATAAATGTCTTTGGAGCCACTCATCTTTGGCGTGACAGATGAAACGCAGTTATTGCAGAGTTTCTGCCGGCAGTCCCAGAACCGGTTTTATTCAATACTTGATGTTCGTATTTGGTGAATATTCATGAAGTGCTTGTTAAATAACGATGTGCGTTATGCGTATAACCACGGGAAAGATATTCTGAGAGTGAGAATAATCACATAAAATGGTGTTAGGATGTGCTTGTTGCAAATTCGAAACATGTACAGCTCAGTAAATAAGTTGAGGGGAAGGAGTAGTTGTTACTTTACGGAATGAATTCGCATGTGACTGCACCAATTTTTTTTTGCTGTACGACTGTCTCGGTTTTGAATAATTCAAACATTTGAATTCAATGGCTGTATGTGTACGTAATAAAAATAACATTAACTAAACGAACAGCGTCGCTGAAATTTTAGTACATGTTCGTATCTGTGTTCGTGAACGATAATATCTTAATTAAGGGCGTAATAAAATGCCTCTTGAAATATGAGTTCGAGTTTCGCAGTATACCTGCACTAGAGGCGATAGTTTAGCACGTTTGACGCATAGCAGCATGACAGCGATAAGGCCGACAATCAGTGGCGGCTCGTGGGTTGTTGCCAGGTGGGGCTGCAGATAGTCGGAGCTGTACACTCTTGATGAACGCACCGTAGACCAACGACCATGAAATATTTGCCAGCTACTAGATGTTTTGTGACCACTCAGTAGTAAGGGGCACCTGCACATTAGCGTGTCAGTGGCTGTAGAGTCATCCAGCGTGCAACTCTGTACAGCTCTTGGCAACTGCAGCCCTACCTGACAACAACCCACGAGCCGCCACTGGCGACAATGCCACCTTGCATCAAGTGTATCACCACCATTACGCTCTTGACACTGGCCTGGCATGAAGCTTTTCGTATTACTGCGTGTAACTACTGTACGTGTGTAAGTAGATATTCCAGTGATAATGCTGTCACGCTTTGAAGGAGACTTTCCGTTGCAAATGTATGTGCAGATTCTCGTCGCGAAAGGGGATAGAAAGTATTCTAAGGTATTCTGTTATATAGCGTCACGTTTCCTATCGCGGTATTCAAAAAACAGAATCAGTGACTTTGAAAAGTTATTCACAATTTGATGAAAACTGAGTCAGTCTCTAATAACTGATGAATTAATGGCACGCATGGAATTTTTTTTTTTTTTGTTCTGAGCTATGAAATGTGCTTAAAATTTTTATGAATCACTCTTAACTCTCAGAGTCTCAGGGATCCTATCTACCAGCAAATAACAGCCGTGAAGCGTTGCAGTAACAGTGTTCTGTCTGGCACAGTCAAATGAGGTACGCCTCTGGACTAATACATCACGCCAATAAACATGAAACAGAGCTGCAGAGGTGTACGTAAGGCATCGAAAATCAAATTGTCGCGTAATTCTTTTCACCAAAAAAATTACTGGCTTTACGTATGGGAAACAATTTTACCATGGATACTTAGTTTAACACTTCTTATAAATTGGTGAAGTAAATCTACAAATATTTTAGCACGTGAATTCGGGAAAAGAAAGTGAGAAATTACTATAGTATATGCACGTTAAATGTCTGCGCTAAAAACCACCTCTTACTAGTAAAATGCAATTTTTCCAGTGGATCCTTGGAGACGGTGTCAGAGGTGCCCACAAGGGGGAATCATTGCGCAAGCTGCGAATTTAGATTTCTTTGGGGAGGGGGGGATTTTTTTTCAAGATTAAAATGTTTAATCATAAACGAATATTGTTTTCATAACTGTACAGGTGCTATCTTGGAATTACCTACAAAGTTGGCTAGTAAAAACCAGAGCAGTTGTGTTTGTTTACGATTGTTTTTACGAAATGGTAGCCTAAATATTTCTCCAGTACTGAAGTGTAACTCGTGGTAAATTTGTTTTTGAGTTTTTTTTTTGGGGGGGGGGGGTTGGGAGCGGGGATTTGCGCTTGGGGGGATGGGCACCCCTGGACTGTGTCTTTCCATGATAGCCTGTAGGAAGACGGCTGCCACGTGCGTCAGCTGAGGAGAGGGAGGAAGAGAGAGAGAGAGAGAAGTCAGCATAGAACGCCTTCCGCCAGTTATTGGTCTGTGGTTATTCGTAAGGAAGCGTTTGTTATTGGCAACAGTGAGAGACAGACAGTATAAGGGATGCAGTAACAGACGTTCAAGTGCAAAAATACATAATTTTATATTTGTATGACACGACGAACTATTAATTTTGTAGTCATTACTTGTGACTACTTTTTCCACATCATTTCTTTGCTCTCATAGCCTTCTCACAGCGGCATGTTAAAATGAAAATTTGTAAGTTACGGGAACATACAAGTAACGAATATCCACTGGCTCATACAAATTAAATAATTCATATTGCCAATATTCTTCCAACAGTATTCTCACTGTTTCATCAAAAATAACTACAATTATAGAAATCTATTTACCATAATTTGTATTACTACACTAATGAAATAGCAATACAGTTTTTTTTATTCTTGTTGTACGCCTAAAACAAAAATTTTCTTTACAGCAACAATACTTTGCAGTAGTTCATGTTTTAAAAGATATCCTTCACGTAGCACAACGTGTGTTACGGCTAAAAGAAAGGGTTATGTTTAACTTAACTGAGATTTACATCTCGCTGACAGCGTTGTCACTACAGAAGTTTACACACAATCTTACACACGGACAGGAATTAGGTGAGAAATCGGCGATGGCCTATATCAAGAACATCCGAGCATTTTCCTGGAGAGATTTCGGAAAAACATTGAAAATCGAAATCAGAATGGCTGGAGAAGGAGAACGATTCCTGGTCCCACCAAATGCGAGTACAGCACTTTACCATTACGCAACCTCGTTCGGCGAAAGAGTTTTAAGACTGCATGAGCTGGCATTAAAGCCGATAACCAGACGTTACGAATTTACGTGATATTCTACGGCAGAGAACTGTTTTTTTTTTTTTTTTTTTTTTTTTTTTTTTTTTTTTTTTTTTTTTTTTTTTTTTTTTTTCACTACTTTATCTGAGGCTTTGGATCTCGCAACAGAATTCTTCGAACTTCTGATCTGACACAATCTCCACCGTTAACGAACGGCTTACCTTCTTCTGTTGACCGCTAACAACGAATCCTCACTCCTCAAAGCTCTCCATCTGTCCTTCCTTCTATCTTTGTTACCCTTGGCTCCTAAGCTTTCCAAATACTTACTGATATCGTTCCTCGTTTTTCCATTACTGATACATCCGGTCGTAAGTATACGTCTGTCCCGCTTCTCTGCTTCTATTTTCCAAATCTTTTGAGATAATCTATATGTGATGAAGTGTTTCTTCATGAAAAAAAAAAAAAAAAAGTGTCCGTTCATTTCTTTCACTCAAAATCAATATACACACTAACCAAGGAAGGATGAATAGGTTTAGGTAGAGCGAAGATATTATTTTTAAGTGTATTTTACAAAACAAAGTGATGTAAGCAATATTTCCCTACGTTTGAACTAAATGAATTTCATGAAGTTTCAAGGCATAAGTTCAACCGGGTGAAAATACGGAGACAGATTCTCGCGCGGAAAACAGACAAAAGAAGATTCGTGATTTCAGCAATATTTACTTCAAGTGATAAGTCACCATCTTGAATGTTTGTATTTGGTGCCACAACTTTCTTCTGGCTAAATGTTTGGAACATTAATCTAACTACGGAATAGAATACATCCTGATAGAATTTTAGACACCGTAAATATATTTATGTTGTTACAGATCGAATTGCAGTAAGAAAATTCATATTACTGCAATTCGATCTGTACGACAGTAACGGAAAATAAAGATTTATGGTGGCTAATTCTGTCAGTACGTATTCTATTCCGTAGTTAGGTTTAAGTTCCAAGAATTTCCCCACAAGAAAAGTTATGACAAAATTATAAAATTCAAGATGGCGACTATCACTCACTCATGATTTAGTCATGTGTCTAGATCACGGTCGTAGACGAACAGGTCTGGACACTCGCCTATCCAACAATGTATTTTGTTTGACCCCCTTGTTGTTTGACTGTAGTTCGTCAAGTTACCTAGAATGTCGTACTTTTTGGCGGTCGGACTCAAACTCCGCCCACTTTTTTCCATTGTTAAATTTATAAAGTAAATAAAGATTGCTGGAGCCTTTTCTTAAAATTGTGAGCGAAGAAAGTATTTCATAAATTGATAAAAAAATACGTTTTGATAAATTGTTTATCTTAGCGGAAAGGAAGTGGGCGGAGTTTAGTCCGACCGCCGTAACACCAGCGCCAATAAAACACAATATTCTAGGTAACTTGGTGAACTGCAGCCAAACAACAAGGGGGTCAAATATCCAGACGAGTGTCCAGACCTGTTCTTCTACGACCGTGGTCTAGATAGATGGTTCCTTGGCATCTATCATTGTTGCAGGAGTGGAAGGCTTAGAGAGATGATCGACCACATGAACGGTTAGGGTCGCGCGCAATATTTAGTCATGAACTTATCGCGAAAAAAATTTTGCCCCAGTTTGTTTTAGTGCCTCTCATGAACATCTGCAGTTCTGCTTCTGGTCAGTGATTGGATGTTTTAACCCACACATGTTTCGGCGTTTGCCCCTTAAGGGCTTGTTCCCGAGTTTTTTTTCAGACTGGTGCCAGTAACTCAAATATTTTTTATCCAAAAGTTTTGAAAAAATTTGAGTCAATGTGGAATCACACGCTGCACAATACTGTGGACGCGTTTTTTTTTTTTTTAATAATGTACCATACGCCAGCAAAAAAATAATTTCCTTCATTTTTGCTTATTTTCACGACGAAAAACGTGATACTTTGGGTCATGAAATCTAAAAAACCGTTCAGTATAATTCTACAAAAAAAATTAAGCTACAAATTATAACATATAAGTGTCAAAACTGTGCAGCAAAATTTTGATATGAGTATTAGGTAGCAATAAAAAAATATTTTCGAAATCTCTGCGAAACTCCGTAACAAGGCCTTAAATCACAGGCATATGGCGTTTTTGGTTCACTATCGTGATTGGTTCAATCAAATGAGATACATCATTTCACACAGACATGCTGCCAATAACCACGAAGCAGAACTGCAGATGTGCACGTAAGGCAATGAAACAAACTGGGGCAAAATTATTTTCGCGAAAAATTCATGGCCCTAGCAATATTACGTGTAGGGTTTTCTCCAAGATGGAAGTTTTAACAAATAAAAGTGCTGTTAGAGCACTTATAGTGATTATATTTGTTATTTATATTAACGTTGCTGTGGAAAAGCAGTGAAAAAAAGAGGTTAGCAGAGGCAATATAAGTATTATATTTGAAGTTATGATTAACACAATTTAAATGAAAATGTTTTCCGTAGGCATATTGTACTTAAATTAATTATGTTATAATTTTTGTTATTTTCGTATTATAATCAAGTCTGCAGTATTGAAATGCTACAATATTATCAAAAATGTTTTCGTATTTTTCATGTGTTACAAATTATTTAAGAAGACAGGTTATTCCTAATAAACCTTCACCATTGCCTGTGTGGAGGCTTTCTTAACTGGTTTCTTTAAATCTTGCAGCAGACTTTGTACAGGACATTATAACGCGTCACACGACATTCAACTTTATGGCTAAACCTAAATTATGGACATTATATCTGAGAAAGTAATACAATACGTATGATATTAGAATAACATAAAATGTAAGATAGTAATTTTCCTTAAGCTTTTAATGAAAACCATCCAGTAACAACAACGCTAAGAAAAACACATAAAATTGTATACTGCGATGCTTGTGTCAAGATACATTTTCTGTAACGCCCCTAACTATTAACCAATGATACGAAATTATGCATTTTCTTCTCTAGAAGTGATTCGTCCGCTTCATAATGTTAATGTAACGAGTATATATCTGAATATACCTTGTCCTCTATAAATTGGTTTCATATACCAGTAATGAGTTGATATGGTAATGAGGAGCTTATTAATGCCATGTTAGCTGATTTCACTGTGAATTTTACGTTTTCTTTACAAACCAAAGTTCAAATATTATAACATAAGATACCTAGCACTACCTATATACATACACTCAGCAAAAAAATGCAGAAAGCTCAATGCCGTTTTGATATAAACTTACAATATTGAGTCAAACAATAAAACGTGAGTATAGAAAGTTGATTTTGAAAATACACGTAGTACTCTATGACATACGTTAACTATATCTTAATCGTGTGTATATCAGCGGAGAAGTGCTACGATAACGTTATTACTGCTTGAAAATGTTAGACGTACAATCGTATCTAAAATGTCATATGTCAGAAGCGAAACGAATAACCAGGAAAGTTATAAGCGTGGCACTACATACGTCAGTGTCGAAGGTTAAATCAATAACACAAAACTAAAGGAGTTGTCCTTGTGTGGGGAATAACATTATAAAACCTCACATGACGTGTTATTGCAAGCTGAGTAAAGGTTATCACAATTTTAAAAAATTATACTTCCTGCTACTACGCACTGGGAGCAGACGTCCTTTTCATAGTAGCCAGTGGATTACGTATATCAGTTGCAGAACTTAGGCAATTGCTATAATATTTAAAAAATGAAATATCAGATCTTCTCCTCTTGGTAAAAAAAATATAATTAGATTTTTTATGTTATTTTAAAAACTATTCTCACAATGGGGGCAAGTCACAAACTAAAGAAGTATTTTGGACACAACGTCATTGCAGCAAATTTGCTGCAATAGTGTTTATCCAAAATACTTATTTAATTTGTATGATTTTCATATCGTCTAAACGACCATTAAAGAAATAACATTCACTAAATATTAATTGAAGCATCTTTACAGACATACTACTTAACGCATTCTAAAACAGCGTAGTATGTAATGCTATATTAATTGTACTGAACGTATGACTACAGTATTTTTATTTACTGTTTATTTTACCACGCTACGTTTTACAGTAGCTATCACACGGTCTTGAAATTACAATACCTAAAAATTCGTAGCAGTGTTTAATTTTGTATGAATGTATTGAACCGACATTGTCGGTTTGACCGGCAAGATTTTACGTCGCCCGAGAATTTTGGACTCTTCAAATTTCCAGCTACTAAAATATCGACTTTATTTTAGATCTGTGTATTCTCCGCAGCTAAGTTTTCAACATTTCACGTCAATAGAAACACTTACGTACCTTGTGTTCCAGCAATCCACTTGTATTAGTTCGGAACATTTTACGACGCAGTATGTAAACAAGACGTTTCGCCCCAATAGACTTGATGTGAATTAAGCAGAGACACAGGTGCAAAGAGTCCAAACTAACTTTATGCTGCACTAGCGCACTCAAGTGAACGGCGCCGTACATCAAGAAACTGTTCTTCGTGTTATTAAAATTATTTTTCTTGTTAGTATCAGAAATTTATAAATTGAGATATTATGTAATTAGTTTTCTACACTCCGAGTTGTACAAAGTTTGTATTTAGTTTTCTTTTTGATGTATTTTCAGGCTTATTAGTGATAATTATTTTATTGTAATTTTTATGTGTTACTGTTGCTCCGCCATGTTGGGCGGACTATTTTCAGGGATTTAATAATCGCTCGCTGTTAGTATAAAGCTTCGTGGATTTCTTATATGTGCGTTCAGTCGGCTTCCAGTGAAATGTAAGTGTCAGTCTTATTATTCGTTATTGTAAATGTGGAATGGGTTGTTATGCTGCAGGACTTGTAATTGATTAATTTTCGGCACATGTTTAGTTATTTGTTATTTTTCTTGAGTTGAAGTCCTGTAGCATAATGGCCCAAGTCCTAGTGTTTCGTTCGTGTTTTGTTGTTCGTGTTTTTTTCTCCTTTTTACTTAATAATTCCGGTTAACTTTCGCGTTCGGGTTTTTCAATGTTTAACTTCTGGTAACTTCTATATTTTCAGCTTTCAGAGAGAGAGGGGGGGGGGCAGACATTTAAATACTTTGAGTTTTGTTCGTATTTGTTAATTAATAATTGCTGGCGTGTAATTTTCAAGGCTAGACCTTTGCAGAGAAAGTAAATTTATAGCAGATCATTTATAATATTTGGATTGAGTAATTTTCATGCACTGTATGTGCCTGCTTTGAAACTGTGTTAGGGTGATAGGTATTGTATGCATACTACCGAGGTTTGGGACTCGGTAGATTTTGCTGCTGTATGTGTTTTGGGGTGGTGTCCCCGTGGTGTATGTGTGTTTTGGGGCGTGTGCCCCCGTGGTGTATGTGTGTTTCGGGGCGTGTGCCCCCTGAAGTTTACCACCTATAAGTATAGGGTTTTATTCAGACTTGTGGTCGTATTGTGTATTCGCTACTGAGGTATGGGACTCAGTTAGCATTGTTCTTTGTTATTGTTAAAGTTAGTTTCCTATAAGGATAGGGCTAGCACATGTGTAATAATTGTCTTTGTCTTTCGCTATACCCTTTGCAGTACTCTAATTTAGGCCTTCACGGAGTCATTTTATTCAGATGGACAGATTAACTGATACTTCTGCACGTCGGTTTATAGTAATTCATTAATGTTTTGCCTGTACTTTCATATTTTTCTTTATATTTACAATTTTTGACTTGTGTTGCTATTTATTTGAGTTTGTAAAATGGTTAATGGTTATGTTGATGTTTTGTTATTTGATTTTGAGTTTTGAATAAATCCCTGTTGGGATTAAACCCGATATTTGATCTTTAATTGAAGTTGTAGTTACAGCATACCTTTTCTTGATTGGATCTTTAATGTGATTTTGATCGCTGCTATTGATGTTTGATTGGTATTACTTTACTGAGGTGTTAGAAGTTACGAGTTTGATTTACTTTCGAGTGAGGATTACTTTTGCCTTAGTGCCCTTGCAAATCTATAGGGATTCGCCACCCTCCTTACCGTGTTCTTGTAATTTTGTTACCGTCACCAGTGGTTGAGGTGCTAGCCCCTTAAGTAGGGGACGGTACAGTATCAACGACAGTTCATAAAAGTTTTCAAAAATTAAATTGTTGTGTTTACGTTATGTTTAATGTTGTACTGAAATATTGTACGTCACAGACAAATAAATATATTTAATAAATGTAACATCATCTTCTTGTTCTGTTTTCTTTCATGTGTTCCCGTTTGTCCGTGAATCACAAACTCATAAAAATTTTCAAACGACGACTGCGTCTGCAGTAATATTATATGGGAATATGTCTCCCAATAACTTCAGTCGCAAAGGATGCTCTCGTAGAAGCATATATGATGGATGTATAAAACTGCGAATATGCAGAGACTCATTGCGGAAGTGTGGTATCAATAAAAATGTCTCCCATTATCCTCCCTTTAAACATGGTGATAATATTACAAGTACTGTTGTAATAGGAATTCCTATCTCCTATCAGGAATTATACCATTCTGCGCCAGAAAAATAAAACATGCACCAATGAATGTTCCATAAATCAATATTACGTTCTCTAGCTACTCGAATAAGCGCATATGCATTCAAACATATGTGTTTACATGTTCACGCACTTACGTAGGCCTACGCACATACATCATGTCGATTTCGTGATAATAGTATAAAATTCGACAGCTGATGTGACTAGCCTTCATTGTACATACTTAAACGGTACATACGTATCTATAACTACTATATTAAACTTCGAATTCATCCGTCAGATTTTATTCTGATGTGTTAGTGTTTTACAACATTTGAAGATGTAATTTTGAGAAATTTCTGTACAAAACTTTACATGTTTGCCTTTCACTACAGTACTGACATTACATGTGAACTATTGACTCATTATTACAGCCCACGATTTTTCGCGAAAATAATTCTGCAGCAGTTTGTTTCAATGTCTTATGTGCACATATGAAGCCTTGCTTCATAGTGTTACAAAGTTTAACTGGGAAATGGAAGATAAGTAAGCCAGAGATGAAAGGTAACAAGAGTTTATTATAGTAGAGAACAAGGAATAACAGCAATACAGAAATAGAGGCGAGTGGAAGGGTTAGGGTAAGGCGAGACAGGAGATAGGTAAAAAAACCAACAGGAACTCACCGCTCGTGCCGCCGTTGGAGCTAGTTCTCTAGCCAGAGGTCGCACCCAGACTCGAACCCAGAGTCCCCAGGTGCGGTCGCCGCCCGAGCAGAAGACTATCTCGTCGACAGCACCGACGCCGCGGGGTTGCGACACCGTAACAATAGTCAGTGATTGGCTGATTTATACTCTCAGCGTCTAGGGTTCTATCCGCAAATCACAGACATGTGGTGTCGCAGTAGCATTGTTCCTGTTGGCACAGTCAAATGAGCCACGTCTGTGCAATAATACATTCTGCCAGTAACCATGAAGTAGAGCTGCAGATGAGCACATAAGGCATTGGAACAAACTGTTGCAGAATTATTTTCGCGAAAAATCGTGGGCTCTTCTAATAGCTACCCGCAATTAGACAACAAAATTGTCTCCTTACTGAAAATAATTTGATTGCCTAAATTCCACTTAGTTATGAGTAAATTGTGTACATATAATTGTTTCTACTACATAGTAAGGTGACACAATATCTGTTATAATCGACAATTCCACATTGCTTTCTGCAGAAGTTTGAAAAACTCAAAAAATTAATAATTTAACGAAATGATGATAGTTTTGCTGTACTCTCCGACTTTGGAACATTTTTATATAGGGCCTACCTAGAATTCTCATAAAATTTCAAAGAAAAAATTCACATCGCTGCAACATTGTGTATCAAACGAAAACCAACGCCACTTATTGAATGCATTTTTTGAAATACCTCAGTTTTAAAAATATATAATGGCCAATGTACTGCAATTATTTTAATACAAAATATCAATGCGGTTTTCATACATGTTTTGACATAGCCTATAGCACTGTTCTACAGTGTGTATTATTTTATTTCTGTAAATCAGTTAGTTTTTCCTTTTTAGTACAAAACCGTTTTATGCAAATTTAGACTTTGGCATGACATTATACAAAAATTATGAAAAGAAATAATTGTTATGGTGAGATGGGTGGTTAACAATGTCGTGAAGCCGGGAAGTGTAGGCGACAGCGGTTGTGTCAGCCACAGCTGACGTATGTCACAGGCCGTTATCGACTAATGCTCAGCCAACACCGACCCTGGAGATGCGGTAAACTAGGCGTGTACACTCTGCTTCGCATAAATTCAGTAACATTTAACAGTTCTGAGGGACCTAAATTTAATAAATATAATATTACTGTTTTTTTTACTCCATGTGCAAGACAAAATTTAAAGTCTACAGTAGCGTGTATAGCCGTAGAGAAAAATATGTTGGTCGCAATACTCTCAACGCACTTTACATTGCGTGTAATGTATTACTTATTACTTACATGCGTATCGCAAAAAGGAAGCTCCAAACCTAGTTATTTTACACAATAATATGTTGCAAAACGCATCCTAAAGCAAAAATTAATTGCATACCTCGACGGGTTCCACAGATATCGAGGATTTATCTAAAACACAATCAAGGTATTTTCGCCACCTAAGAGAGTATAAATTTCGAAAAACCCTTAAATCACGTTTTAGAATACTTTATTGGTGTCTCGTGTACTTGAGAAACAAATTAGCCCGCTTGGTTCAAGATACATAGACGACTAATTGAAAACACTTTTCACTACTTTTCGCCCCTTTTCACAGAATTTAGTGGCGAATTTCGAAAAACCCTGAAACTTCTGTTCAGGTATTTGAGTAAGCATCAATCTTAAACAAAAATCACGTCGCTATAAAAAAAAATCAATGGGATCGATATATATCGATTGTGAATCGAAAACATATTTTACTCTTTTTTTAACTGGTTTAGGGCCGAAATCGGAAAATATATTTTAATGGGGGAAATTTACAAAAGCATCAATTTAAAGCAAAGAGCACTTCGATATCTCGATTGGTTCGATAGATATGGAGGGATTATCGGAAACACATTTCACGTATTTTCACCCCCTTAATTAAAGAATTTTGAAACGTCTTGGAGTCCTGTCATAGACATTTGTAAAAGTAACCAATTTAAGTAAAATCACGACGATGAGCAATTGTGTTTCAAAGATATAGACGATTCATAAAAAAACACATTTTACCCCCTTTTACTGCTTGGGGGTCGAATTTTAAAAAATCCTAAAAAATCATTTTGGGTATTTACGTAAGCAACATTTTGAAGTGACAACCAACTCTTTATCCCGAAGGATTCGATATATATCGATAGTTAATCGGAAATACATTAAAGGTCTTTTCACGCCCGTAAATGTTGAATCTCAAAAAATCCTTAAATTGGCCAATATGCATTTTTATGAGTGTCCTATTAAAGTAAAAATCATCACGATTATAGGCCGTCAGGTTCGAGCTCTACAGACGTTTCTTCGGAAACACATTTCACCGCTTTTCACCTCCTTAGAAGTCGAATTTCGAAAAATCCCTTCTTAGTGCTCGCCTACGACCTGAGGGGAATTAACACAAAAATTTGCGCGATTCTAGGTTCAGTGGTTTGGGCTGCAGTTTGATATGTCAGTCAGTCAGTTAGTGTTCATTTTTATATATAGAGATATTACTAATATCTTTTCAGGTCAGTTATAATCAGTAAGACCTAAGCGGACTTTAGAACTGACTGACTTCCTAGGATGTCGAATTTCGTACATGTTGATAACAGATAACTGAATAGTTGACCTTGTTCAAGCTGACAGTTTACTATTTGATATTTCATTACCGCGCAAAAATGCAACTTTGCCCAGTATTTCGTATTTAGCAGATTCACTAACGAAATACTAAAGTAACCATTCTTTTTATCAGTTTAGGAAACTAAAACACGTCATTATCTCTGTGATATCGCCATTTTAATTAAATAGCGTTACCAACATCAGTTAGTCAAACAAAATTGCCAAGATAAACCCGGCAATATTGTCGTTACACAATCTTTCTGCCGTTGTCTTTCACGAGTTCGCTCCTGTGCGTTAACGTTAAGATTTAGTTGGACCTGGAGCATAAGATGTGATGTCGCATGGTACGGAAATTGTTTTTTTTTTTTTCGTGTATAACTATTAAACGTGTTTCCAACGTGTGTCTACGAAAAGAAGACACGCCTAAAACTATATCTCTAGCGTTTTATAAATACCGCTCGCTTATTAAAAACATAATTACCAAGCTTCTCAAAAGTGGTAAAAATGGCTTTTTTTTTCCACTGTAAAAAAACTTCCTTAAATGTTTAGGAAGTTATTATCCCAGACGCAGTATGGAACCGCTACCATACTTCCGTCTTGTAAATATACAAACTTTTACAGCTGTTACAATACAAGTCTGGTAACTTCCATATACATTTGACTGTTTTATAAATAAGTTTATGAGTGCTACTATGGATGTCTGGGAAACAGTTCTGCCATACATACTTTCTTAGCGCTCCTATACTCACGTCTGGTAAATATACAAACTATTTTTTAGAGGGTAGGTTGCTGTAGGCCTATCTGGAAAACTACCAACCACAATTGTAAAACAAAATAATGGCAACCAGCGTTGAACTTTGCCTCATACTTTAAACAAATAAAATAATAGGGTCACTGCTTGAAGTCCTATTGAAAAACACTTCCCACGAAAAGACTGCACGCTAGTTAAATACTCTGCGCTTAGAGGCGAAGCGGTGTTGAACGCACGCATTGGAGTCGACTTATCACCCTTCCCGTTTTCTGGCTTCAAACGGAAAAAAAAAACTTACGTCCAAATAACTCTTAAGTTTGTGACTACGAGCATGTGTTTGTGCAAGCCAAGTTTTTTAAATTGTGTAACCCAATATAGCACTCCACTCGTTTGTCCAACAGCTGCAAGGTCTTTCCTTGATGCGGTACATGCCACGTACTGTTCACGTCGAGGAAGAAGCTTGTAGCAGTACACGTTCTTTTCCAGTGGTAAGGTTGGCAAGGTGACATGTGTTGGTTGCGTGCGGTGGTGTTTTTATCGACGATGCTTGTTCGTGCCACGCGGCCTGGTAAACACACAGATAAAACCTGTTGGTACCGACTTCAACTCTCTAACTTTTTTGTCGAAGACACGCGATTACTTTCATTTGGGCACACGTATCTAGCTCTCAATAAGTTTAGAAATAATCTACGGCACGGATAAAAACTCTAAATTTGTACTTATTCCGTAGCTCGCCTGGGCCAACCAACGGTGTTGGATCTAGGATGGGGGGGGGGGGGGAATAGACTGACACGGGCTCCGGGTTAGAGGGGGCGCTGGTGTTGCCCAAAATTTTACTTGGGAATGAAATGTAAATGAGTGTAAAAATATCTATCAATAATTGTACTTTTACTAGTTTTGTATTTTTTTTTAATTTTTATTACCCTTGAACACGATATAACGTTATAAATACAGTATTTATAATTAGAACGCACACTTAAAACACTGCTAATGGTAGTTAGTAGGTACAAGTTTTATGCGTTACTACTAAAATGTTATACTGTTATTTACGCGAGTGCAAGACAACTATTACAGTCGAGTTGATTGTACTGATGTAAGAAGGATGTGGGAAAGGTAGGTGGGGGAAATCACAATTCTTGTCCCCGGCGATGGAAAGCACATATCCGTCCCTGACGATCAAAGGAAATAATTCTCTGATTCTCTGAACCAGGTGGGCCCTACGTTACGACTGAGTGTTTTCACAAGTACAGGTACACTACAAACATGCACAGCTTTAAAAAAGGTAGCCTACTGTTTAAATGTAATTAATAACAGTATAAAAGCCCACCCATCGTCTTATTGAATGTAATGCTCTTGTTGAAATTATGAATCCTATGTCACTTAAATTGTAACAACGTTATAAATATGACATCGGGAAATTTTAAATTCGTTAAATAACTACAAAATAAAACTGTATTCACATAGATACTGTGTAAAACAAACGCCCGAAGTTGGCATAACTTGTCTTTTTTTTACGTTGGTGTCCATTTTCAAGTCAATCTTTTAATTTAAAATTTAATAAATTTAAAACTATTTACTTTATGACATGTCTGGTTAGAAGAAGGCTTGTACTCCAGTTTAAAAGAACGAAAGACAAACTTTAGTTATATATGTAAAAAAACGGCTTTGTAAACAATTGTCAAAACATGCCCAAGTATTTTTGTTATGAAACTTGTCATGACTGAATATCATAGCGTAAAACTTTCATATTAATTAAAATACGATTTGCAATTAACACTTTCCACAATTACGTTTAGATAAAAAAAGTATTTCGTTTAAAGAAAAAATTAAAAATTGTCACAAATTAATGTTTTAAAAAACTGTATTAAAATTTTCATAGCTGTATTTAGAAAGGAATGAAAAAAGCTAATATATGTACTATTTATCCTGGAATGTATAAGGGCTTAAATTTTCAATTCAACGCATTTCTCGTAAAGTAAAATATGTTTTCAAACAACTTTGTCAATTTGTAATTAATAATTTTAAAAGACTATAACAATGGTCGTTAAAAAAAGCTTAAGAGATTTTAAACAATGCAGCCAACTACGAGTTCGAATAAAATTTCTTGAGGAAGAAGGTTTTGTTCTTTGGTCAGCTGTGTATTGAATTCTAAACATTATTTCTTCAGACATTCATTTTATAAATGACTTACAGACTTGTTAGCTGAAACTCTTAAGAACTCGTCGTGTAAAGATGGGAGGAAAAATTGTAATCTACTGCGACAGGGACTTTAACGCTGCAAATAAGAAAGAAAAAATTGAACTGGAAGCCTCTTTCGTGTTTAATTAAAAAACCTAATTAAGGAAGAGTCTAAAAGATGGTGATTGAAATGATGCTAAAGTTTTAAAGCTGGCCTTCGTTGTAGTTGTATTAATCACGGAAATTACAGAACAATTTTCATTATCTCGGCTTGAGGATAGGAATAATGAGAAATGAAAATATATGTGGTGTAAATTGCAAGCGTGTTGACAAGGCTATCAATATACTAATTTGAAAATTTAGGTAGATATTATTTAGCTCGTTCTAAAATTTTCAAGTTAATTATAGGTTTTTGTCAGCTGATAGGCAATTAACCACTTTTAAGGAAAAATTAATCTTGCCAAATGATATCGCAGAACGTTACGTTACGTTCTCCAGTCCATGTGAGGTAAAATTGTTGTGAAGCACCCCACATAAATAAAAATTGGCGTTAAGTTGTTATTTTATCTAAATGCAGTCATGTGGTGCAATATTAAGATTTTTTAGATCTGTTTTACTATGTTAATTTTAATGGCACGTGCACATTATACCTTCTTTCATTAAATTGAGACTATAAGAAGTACTTAATGACACCAAAATAGAAAAAAAATACCTAACTTGAATGTTTTTTAACCCTTAATGAATCGCAGTTGATTCACGTCGCATCATATGATAAAGTCTCGTCGACAGCGAGGAAACTTGAGACAGAACCAAAGCTGGGACAGAGAAATGGGGAGAAAGATTCGATGGTCTGCAGTAGCTTTAAAGAAGAGAAATTTCGAAAAACTGTAGAAAACATAACTTTAATTTGCTTATAACATACTTTGTTTAATTTCTCAATAAAACTCAAAAACTGACAGGCAGACAACGCACAGATTAAACCAGTGGGTCAAGAAGCATGAGATTTTCTCAGGTGTTCCTACATAACGTAGGTGAGCACAAAACAATTATTTTTTAAAATTCATCCCCTAAGTGAGTTAGATAAGGGGGTGATAGCTTGTATGGAAGTTCGTAAATTTTTAACGTTAAAAATATTGAAATTTGTGTTTAGGCTTCGGGTTATAAATATAAGTCAGTCGTATAAGTGTTACTGGAAATTAATCCCTTACCGCAATTTTGGAATAATGGAACCTCTGCATTTAATTTGGCCTACAAATTTTCTATGATGTTTTACGCTTCGACAACACAGAGTGGATAATTTATTTTTACAGTGTATACAGCTGGCATTGCCAGACTACTATTTCTTATACTACACTTGTGACTATCCGTAAAAAAAATTACTTTATTCCTCCGAAAAGTTACTGCACTCTATTCATTCTAAGGTTGTAAAATAATAAAAATTTGCACAGCATAAATTTTATTTGAAATATTGAAAAATACAATGTAACTGTGTTATGTCACAATCACAATGTGAGGAATCGTGGTATAATTAGATTGCTTTGCTTTATTTCGTTGGCAATATTTATTTCCACTGCAACCTTAGAGTGGACAGAGTATAGTAAAATACTAAGAAAGGTAGTGGATATGTGCCAATTTGGTAACGCTTATCTGCGTCATGTCAGACGGGAAATTGTAATAAATCTCATTGTACGGAACTTACAGCAAAAACTGAAGACTTCGACGATGAAGGTACTATCCCCCTTAAGGGAGTAAATTAAGGCAGTAAAGTCTGTATGAGAAGTACGTCATTTTCTATGTTAAGGCGCGGAATTTGTTATGCAGGCTTCTGAAGAACTTCGCAAGTAAGAACCTAATTTAAAACGTTTCAACATATTAATGGGTTAATTTTCAAAAAGGAATTATTACTCATTGAACTGAAAGTAAAATTACGAAACACGCATAGAAACTGATAGGGAAGAAAGAAATTCAGAGATATTTAGTTTGAAGCACATTTAAGTAATAAAATTCAAATATTGAATTTGTATAGGGCGTGGGCAGAGCAGATTATCCAAACACTCTAACATTTGAGAAAAGTCGAAATATTCCTAAAATGTTACCGATGGGAAATCCCACCGGACTCGGACAAGTCGTAAGTAAATATCAATTGTTTTAGTTTTTTACCATGCCTCAGCCCATAGTTAACTTGTGTAAATAATAACAACAAAATGTCAGTTCTGGAAAAATTCTTGTGCAGATTGCTTGAACATACCAACAAGTCTTAGTAAATAGTCAATACATAATAGGTTTAAAAACAGTAATCAAAAGTTAAACCTAACTTTTTTAATGTACTTATTTTAAACTTAATTTTTTTCCCAATCCGAAATGTTATGGTTTTTTTTTTTTTTTTTCGTTAAAATATATTTGTACTTCCATGCCTAGTTACTCGCTTTAATAGTTGTAGATATAAGAGTTCTTGAAACCAGTTTTTTAATCAGCTTGCGTTATTTTATTAGGAGTCGTATCCATAAACAAAATTGAAGAAGTCTAAAATATAAAGAGAATTATAATTGGATTATTTTCCTATTTGACGAACTTCATTATGGTAATCACTCCACCCCCCCCCCCCTTCTCGCTATTTTTACGCTATACACAAAATCAGAATATTTAAGTGTTATTTATTAGCGAAAAAAAAAATTTTTTTTCACAATTTGTAGAACAAGACTTACTTCAAGTGTTTGTAAGATCCCGTAATATGTGCTGTAATCGTTGTATTGTACTGGAATCGCAATAGTGCAATAGACGCAACGCGACGGGTGCGACGCGAATAAAATAATTTGCAACCGAACAGCGACGAGGCTTCTACGATATAAATGCAACACAAAGTTTCTCACGCGACGCAATCATCGAATAAACAGTATTTCGCATTGTATTCGCGTCGCGGATGCAACAAAGCTGTCCCCAAATGTTGGCGAGATAGATTTGTTTGTTATTATAAGCAAATCATAACATTTTTAAGCGAACGTGAAATTTTGACATACCTGAGTATCGGAAATATTTGACAAATTACCGTAAAACTAATAAAATAACGAAAACATCAATGACTGTTATAATAGAGGTTAGTATGTAGTGACAAGGAACTATCTTCATTTTAATTATGTAGTATTTGTCGCCAGGCAGACAAACTTAAGCGTTCGCAATAACTAGAATTTTTAGAGTCGCGTTATCATCCATCACATAGCGTCAGTTGCACTATTAAGAATGTAACTGTAAATTAAGTACAGTCTTACCAATAAGTAGGAGATTAATAAATAAAGCGTACCATAACGTGCATAATAGCGTCTTGATGCTGTATACGAAGTATAAATTGCTTCCTACCAGCTGACGGATTGTTAATGGAAGGAGTCGTGGAGAAGTGCAGGTGAGTGTGTAAATTAATTTGAAGACGGGGGATGGAGGCGGAAGAAGAGCTCAGCGTGGAGGAAGAGATGATCATCTGTGTGATGAAGAGGTAGGAATGGATGAGGGGAGAGAGATGATGAACAGAGCTTGACAGTGCGAGATCAATGTTTAGGAGCTGCAGAGCCACGAGGGACAAGAAATACTGCAGGGATGTTGTTGCCACTGCACCAGTGTACACCACGGCTGCTATGTAACTCTGAGTCGCTGGGCAAACAAAAAAATTAAGTCGGCTAATCTGCCACCGGTCACATACGTATTACAGGATAATTGTGTAAATGCCTGCTTAGTACGGCCACGCCTTGGTTTTATTTTATCAAATTATTCCTAAAAATTACAGTAAAAAAATTTAAAAAGCTGTGGGCAAAAAATTGTAATGTTATATTATAGCTAGTTTTTTAATTATTGTGTTTAGTCCTTAATGTGTCATTAATACTGTCCTATTTTTAGTTCAACTAAAATTCAAAAGTATCGTTTACTCTCCACTATATTATCTCATGTAATCAAAATTTTTCCAAAGTATCAAAATTTCGATAATATAAACACGGTATGTGTGTGTGTGTCTGTATATATATGTATGTCATGTTCATATTACAATTTTATCGAAATTGTGACAATTTGGAAATATATTATTCACATGAGATACAGTGGAGCAATTCTTTAGATTTCATCAAACTCGACTGTTGTTATTTTTAAAATGGCGGCCAATTGAACATATTTTGACAACACAAGATATCTGAAAGAACTATTTTTCAGAATTTCATCATACTCAGTGTGCACAAATAGTACAGTAATTAGTAAGGTGACTTGGCGGTTATATAGTTAGTTTATGCCGTATTCATATTACCGAAACAGTAACTGGACATTTTTGAGAACTCGAGATAACTGAATAACAATTTTTCACGTCTTCAATCTCTCGTGTATTTCTAGGTAAAGTGACATTGATTTCATATTACATATCAATGCCGTGTTCCTATTTAAAAATTGTGGCAATATTCGTCGCAAGAGTTGTCCAATAATTTTTCAGAATTCCACAAACCTTGTTACATACGTAAAACTCCATAAGACGGCTTGACTTTTGTGTGTTTTGTTCATGCCGGGTTATCATATCAAAATGACAGCAATTTTAACATTTTTTGAACCACGCGAGATATCTGAAGAACGGATTTTCAGATTTTCATCGCACTCTGTACACGTTCAGTTAGTAGTCAGTAAGGCTAAATGACTAGTTTGTGTTGTTCACCCCGCGTTCATGTTATTACACAGTAGCGGCCACTTGAAAATTTCTAAACTATACAAGATTTCTAAATAAATAATTAATCAGTATTTTATTTAACTCAGTACACACGTAATACCTGGTACTAGTTATGCATTTCGTTCATACCATATTACGTTTATTTAAATGTTTCCTGTTTGAATATTTTTGATCACGATATATTTGAGGACCATTGTCCAAACGTTTCTCAGGCTTGGTACACATTTTGTACTAAGTAAGGTAACGCGATTTTAATGTTGTTGGTTCATGTTGAGTTTAGTACATCTCCCAATTCTGGAAATATCATGACATTCGTACATAATATTTTATACATGTATTCGAAGTACCACACTACCGGTAAAAATAAATTTTAATATTTATACACGTTACTATCCGAACTTTAATTTTTCTAGTATTTTGTGTTGTACGTCTATAGAGTTAGAAGGTAGCATGAAATTAATTTAAGACTTCATTACTTAGCTCTAGGTTTTCGTGACCGAATAATACTTGTATGGTTAATTTTCACTCACATCGTGAAAAATAGGCTCAATAGTTGATGAGTGTATGTGGAAAACGATTTAAGTACCAACTAGTAAGTTCTTCACGGAAATGAAAAAAGAAAAAACAAGTCTGTCACAAAAATTTTTATAATTCGAATGCTGTGTTACATTTATAAGAATTATTACAGAAACATTTTAGAAAAATGTTACTTCAAATGGCACTTCTATCATTCTCTATGTCCACAGTTATGGAGTTATACCAAGTGCATTCTACGGACGTTTGTTTGAGCTGAACAATGCATTATTGGCACTTATATCACTCCCTACTGTATTAGCAACAGGACGTATAATTATTTCAATGGGAAACCTCAAAATATGAATTTCTGGCACTTATATCGTTTCCCACAAACACTCCTCAGTTATGTTCGTAACTTCTTGTTTCCAGGGCGGTTTTAACATTTATACTTGTAGAATGTACGAGGAAACCTTAATCAAAGTATTTCTTTCTTCCCGTGACACTACAACTGATAATGTTTCCAGCTTAGATTTAACTAATTTAAATGATTGCGTAATATTTCCCAAGATTCTTGACTTTAACACAAGGAAAAATGTGATTCAGACTAACAATGTCGCGACGCTTCCGTCATCTCCAGATCATAGCAGTAGCGACTGATGGAAAGTTCAAGGAAGGAGCCAGGGTTCACTATCAGGCTGTTAGAGGATGTTAAGATACCGCATCACTTCTGGGAAGCCATTGGGAAACCAGCTGGTGGCTAGACAGCTGGAACAGGCAAGCTTACTTCCTGTGAGGCAATATTGCCCAATTGCTCGCAGTTCGTGGCACACTGAGGCATTTGGAAAGTGAGAAAATATACCGTTACCTTAATAGTAAAAGCTCGTAACTCAATATTATACGTATTGGACATTCGAGTCCTTTTAAACCATCACAATACGGTATTTACAAAGAAATATTGTTGAAAGAAGATATAAAAAAGACATTTATAATAATGTTGTACAAAATGAGGTATTTTTTCTCAGTGTGAGGGAAATAAAATAGTATTTCTCTCATATTTTCTGAATGGATCTGAAATGGAGTTACGAGGTTTTACTATTAAGGTAACGATACTCTGGTTTGTACTATTCTTTTTTCATACGCCGTTTCCATATTTATTTGAAAGTTGGCGGTGTCATGTGAAACACATGGGGCTACTAGGCGAGGATGAGCCTGAGGTGGTTCACCATTTCCCTTCCACAGGAATGAGGGTGAAAACACAACACCCAGTCTTGAACCCGTAATGGCAAGGGCGCCCATGAGGGAGGGGGGGCAGAGGGGATGACGTATGTTCTACGATGTGTTTAGTTTTTTAATTAAACGTATAGCAAACTATTTGCAGTTTGACAAGTTTCGTAATCAATGCGATTTCACGTGTCGAAATATGCCAGGGGCTACAAATCTATACACAGTCTATGTGCGATCCTGTTGACAACATATATTATGATCTTGCACCCCTCCCCTTTTACAATCTATAAGACGGGCACCCTTGAGGGAGGTAACATTAAATATACACCTCCCTGGTCGCGAATCAAACTAGCGACCTTTGGCCAATCGGTCAGCATCTCTAACCGCCGAATCAAGTGGTCGGACCTCAGAAGACCCTAAAGCTCAGTTTACACTAACTATAGCATTGCTAATAACGTGTGTTTTCAACAAAGTTATTAACAATGTTGTAAAAATGCTTAAAATTTGTTGACAACATCATGTTTTCAACATCGCTGCCAACGTTCTGTTATTAAGTTTTTTAATATTTACAAAAATTTGTTAACGATATTTGTTACTATAATTTTGTTGAAAACATTTGCTACCAACACAAGTTATGGATTTTGGAAACATGTTAATAACTTTGTCAACAACACTGTTCATAACATTATTTTCCCGACCCATTCTAAGGCAGACCTAGAACAAAGTTTGTTGGTAACAAATGATACTAGAAGTGTTATCATCAATGTTGTAGGCATCTTTGTCTTCAACACAGTTATTAACTTCCGTTCATCATTCTTACAACTTTGTTAGTAACATTGGTGTTTTCAGCAATGGTAATAACACATTTGCTATAGAAATTTCTATAAAATAGTGTATCATAGCTTATAATTAGTTGATAACATTTTGTAACTAAGATTTTGTAATTAACATTGTTACTGTTATTTTTTTGTGTAAAGTGGGCTTTACAGTTAACGTTATGCTATGTCTGTCACAGGACGAGACATTATTTACTGTTCATACGGTGGAATGAATATCTCAGTTTCATTTTACAGTCAAAACAGTCTACTGATTTCGTATCAAACATGTGCAACACATAAAAAGTGTAGGTGCCTTCAGTACTGTTGCGATTTGCTGAAGTTATGTGTAGCGGAGTAAACCATAGCATATTTTTATATTTGGTAATTAGGGAACTGATAAAAATAATTACTGCGTACCGTTAGAAGAAAAACACCTACCGATTATTCAGAATGTATGAGATTGAATGCGTGTGTATAAAATGTTTCCGCAAACATTTTTTTGTACATTTTATTATCTGCCCAGAAAAAATGTTGAAGTAAGTAAATATATTTTAGTCATACTTAATTGGATTCTTAAAAAATACATAAACATGTATTTGAGAGAGAAGAAGCGAGAAATGTTTAAATTAAACTATGCTGATAACGTAACACTGATAGCCTAATCTACAACTACTTCCTTGATGTTTGAATTACGCTGCGCAATTTTATTTTTGGTGCTCGCAAATGAACTGGAGCTACATCTCGTATGTTGAACAATTTACTCTCAGATAATTCAGCACGCGATGATGAACTAACTTTTGAAAGTGTTTTATCGATTAAAAAGCTAAAACAGCTTAAGGTAATTGTATAAAACTGCACTGAAATGAACTACACAATATCTGCCAATAAAATAATACATTAAATTTTATAGACCCACATTCAGCTTTATGAGAACCACTTTTAAAAAACCGATCGTTATTATTTTTTCCAAAATCACAGCTCATAATATATCCTTATGAATTTGTTCTCATACCACAAATAGGCTACTACAATAACTCTGTTGTTACAAATTGTATTAAACAATGCGTAATGGAACCTTACATATGTTAAAATGTTTACTGTACATAGTATCAAACATGCCAAATCACGTTCAAATTCCTTTCGTTCATAGGATCGGTGCGGATTCGCCCGTTAAAGTTAGTGTAAAAATAAAGTATGTACTGATAAATTATGTTTACTTAATGTGAAAGATCCTTATTTGATAGCGGAAGTCAATAAGTTGCTAACAACACAGCAAATAATTTAAATTACGTTCGTTCATAAAATGTAATTAATTTTTGTTATTGCATGAAAATAATCTATTTCAATTTTCTTTGATGTTATAACAGGAAACTTTTATGGGATCTTTGAATGATTTTCGCAATTGAGTTGTTTCATAAAGTGACTTGTTTTGTTGGATGTAAGCAAATTTTGTTGCTGATTTTCTCACAATTTTTCCTTTTATGTAATCGTTTGTTCTCTGCGACTCAGTAATATTCTTTAGTAAATCCGTATATCCAATACAACACGTCAGTTTGTAGGGAATTTTCACACATTTAAAAATTTTCACACGTTTCGAAATTTTTGCACCGTAACAATCATTAAATAGTTAATTGTTTTACGGTCCAAGAGTACTAATGAAAGTTCAAGTATGTAAAGAATACCGCGTTCCATAGACATTCGATAAAAACGGGTGAACAATGCAAAATTAAATGTGTGACAATGTCCATGCCATAGCCATGTGGTGCAAAACGTTTCTGGAGTATATGGTTTTTATTACCGTGCTATTAAAATTACAAACAACAAATATATAGTCAGAGATGAAAAAAATTCCCTGAGAGAGAAGATGAGAGGATTTTGCGTCCTTTTAGGGTGCAGTGAGGTGAAGGAACAACGTAACATCTATATCCGAGTCAGGATTCGAACCCAGGACTTCCCGCACTGCAAACCGGCACATACTACGCTACGAAGGCAGGCCTGAGTGTATAGAAGATGAGGCAATTGAAAACTTTGCAAATGTCGCATTTAATAGGCCTATGTTTTATACTTGTATGTAGGGCGGGTAACTTAAACTGGTGAGTGCCAGAAATAGGTAGTTAATAATATTTACGAGGACGGCTCAAAGAATTGAAAATGTTTCAACGATACCAAACAAATTCAATTATATATTTATCAACACATTGATTATACAAAAACCTTCAAGGTTTATATTTTTACATTTTTCCCCTTTCTAACAAGGAATTAGTACTCATCGTTACTAATTGTTTATAAATAACTGAAAAATTTTCAGGCGTGTCGATTTAGTCCGCCAGTAATTCAGCCATAAAAGTGAAAAATACATGATATTTTGTACGACAACTAAATGACGATTTACATGAAAATATCACCGATTGTGCGGTAAACACAAGATGTCATTTTCTAATACATTAGTGTTACAAACACACTTACCTCAAATATAAATCGGATCTGTCGTAAAATGTTTTAATAACTGAGGAAAATTTTCTGCGAAATAAATCAGCACTATAATTTGTATAGTTATGATGCGTGATATGTTATTTTACACCAAAATTTATAACACTGCGCATATTGGTAACATCTAAAACTTTACCTTATTATCTTATAGTTTAAAAATCTGTTTAAACAAAATATTTCACATGATATATCAGGTACTATTAAGTCTGATTGAACAAAGCCTACACGGAAGTTGTTGTAAGACATATTATGTGTTACAATAACACTTAAACAGTCAATCACGCTGTAAAGTTCAGTGTATTTTAAATGACATTTTTGTTTGGTAATTAATAAGGAATTTATTCTGAAAATGATGACGTAATAAGTTCTTCAGGTTATTAAACCATTTCTGCAGATCATTTCAACGTACTTAAGGTGGTCGTCTGCCCAGACCGCCGAGCAGTGAGGAAAGCTTCGGACGTTATCAGATTATTGGAAAACTTCTCATCGTACATGATTGATGTCTGTTTATGAATAGCATTTAAAGAACGTTACGCGTATGTATACCCGTTTCGAGTTCAACGCTACTCGCTAGAGTATATTTTCTAGCGGCCGAAAATAGTGAAAATGGGTGTTTTTGCGGTCTGTATTAGGTATATAAATCTTGTGGGGGCTATGTCAGTTGTATGACCTCTTCAGTTGACAGAACTTCTTTTCCTCTCCCCCCTACGCTTGAGGTTATGCGGGGCGGTGATGAATGTTGGATGATATGGCCAATAGGGTTTCGGATTTATGTCTGGTGTACGGACTCTTCACGTCTCGTGGTAGCCAATGGGAGGAAGGATACACAAGCACCAATAGACGGTGCATATGGTTTATGGACAGAGTAAAGGGATGCCAACAAGCGGGGACGCATGGTTTTTGTATAGGATAAGAAGTGTAGGGGAGTTCTACGACCTCGGCAGTTGACAGAACATTTTTAGAGGACGTGTGCAGAGTGGTTCGTGGAGGGAGTAAAGGGAAGAGTACGAAAATAGTTCTGTGAAATGACGAGGTCGTAGAAGTGATCTCTTCTGAATCTTGTCACAGAATCTTTTAAACGTTATATAAGTTTAAATCACGCCTTTATCTTAAATATAACGTCATAAAATGATAGGGTCACCACTGGAAGTTTCATATAGGCGCGTTGTCAGCGAGATGTCTGCGCGTCAGTTCGATGACATGCGCCTAGAGGCTAGGGTGAGGCGTGATGTGCGTGTTGTCTCGTCCTTAACGCTTCCGCACTCGAACGCATAAAATACATTCACCCAGGCGGACACCTTAATCCAAAATCAATACGCTTGTATTTTGTTTTGTACAAATTCTAAAGTGCTGTATATAATACCTAAGCAACAAGAAATTAGCAAAACGCCTATCTATAATAACGACGTGATCATGTTTTTAATTACGAACTTTATATTAAAAACCACTCAAAGTATCTGACTCTCACAAAAAAATGTTTTTTTCGTGGCTACAAAAGGTTTTGTCGATATGCACATCACGAAATAATTTTGTGCTGGTTGCAAAACTTTTTGTAGTCACTGAAAAACTTTATTGGGGACAGCAATTTTTTTTGTGGTCACTACAAAAAATTTGGTAAGGTCCATTATGACAAAATATTTTGCGGTGACTAATAAGTTTTTTTTTCTCTTCAGTGATTGCGTGCAGTAAATATCATCAACAAATTCTGGGAAAAAGTATTGCAGTAATAAAAAACTTGAAATACCTGGGCTAGACCTAGCGGCAATTACATTTTTGAGGATGTAATTATTTTTGTAGAAGTCCAAATGAAATTAATTTTAAACTATACCTACCTATTGCCTTTTTTGCGTGTGTTCATATACGTTTCGAATTTAATATCGTCCATATATTTTAAATAATTACTTTGAATTAAAACTAAGGTTAATTGCTGTATAACGTAACGTAGAAATAAAAATTAATTAGAATTTCATAAATAAACACAGAAAAAATGGTTTTGTGGTGGCTACAAAGTATTGTGTCAATATTGACCTCACGAAATAATTTTGTAGCAGTTACAAAATTATTTTGTAGTCACTGCAAAATTTTAGTGATCACCACAAAAACTTTTTTTGTATTTTATATCACAATTTCTTACATTGTGAGATGATAACATTTTAACAAACATGAATATTTTGAGCAGAACTGATTTTTTATATTTTTCAAATGATAAGCGTTGGATTTAATCGTAACACAAATATATGAAACAGTCTGGTCCAGAAGACGGTGTACCGAAACTTGGCAACACAGCGTCGAATTAGAGCCTGCGCTTGCTGGTGTTACGTCACACTGTGTAAGTGACTTTCAAAACTAGTTTATTTATTGTGATGATTCTTTGGTGTTAGAGTAGGCCTACTTATTGTATTGTATTGTATTCTCAATGCTAAAAGCAGCGTGTCCGACTGTTTGGCTCAGTGGATAGATCTCTCGGCCGTTTATTTATATATTTTATTTTAATAAATGTTGGGCTCCTTGGCGAGGTCTCAATATCGTCAACGAGCCTAACACCCCCCTTCCTTTTTACAGCTTTATTATTAGACAATTCCCCAGTTGGGACAGTTTTATTGACTCTGACAATTGAAATTACTCAAACAGGCGAACACAAATTTTACACCCAGCCTGACCTGCGAATCGAACCCAGAACCCCTCGCACCAAAGTCGGCCGCTCAACCAACTGAGCTACGGAGGGTCGGCAGTTGAGTCAAGGTTCCCGAGCTCGATTCCCGGCCGAGGAAGTGACAAAGGCATGCTCTCTTGTTTCTACTGCTTTTGCGGCAGTAATTTTTTTTAAGCTTAAACGAGAGCATATATCAACAATATGTCTGGCAGTTTTGTTTAAAATGGTTTTTGCTGCGATAACAATTTTTTTCAAGACAGGTAACTATATTGTTTCGACTAAAAAGTCAATAAACCAGACTTTTGTCATAAATTATATACATTAAATAAATAAAAATAATAATAATTTGTTAAAATTAGTACTAATATATGAAATAAGAATCACTTATATTTATTAAAAATCGTATTAGACAATTAGCTAAAACCATAGCACTTACTGCCTTGGAAAAAATCTGCTAGGATGAAGAATAGTCCAAGGGGTCCTCCCTCAGACCGTCAACTTCCAGAAGAAATAAATAGAAACAGCGTAAGAAAATAACTGGGTATGAATATAAAATCGCTGTGTTTTACTCTAGACCGTTATCTACTGCAGTAAACTGATATTAAAACAAGGCTAGTTTGACGATGGCAGTCGAAACACAGACAGGTTTCTTCAGGATTTTGTTCCAGGCCTGTCAGTAACAGTCGGAATGTTAGCTGTGAGGTACGTTAAACATCTGAGGCCCTGCATTTCTATGTGAGTAAAACATGTCATTTTATTGAAGACATCAAAAATAGCTACTGGTTAAAGCCCTTGTCACACTATCAATTTTATTTTCTGATCGCTTCAAATAAAGTTGAATGGTAGTGACTTCACGAAGTCGTTACTATCCCGGTCACATTAATTTAAGAAAGCTTGATAGACTTCTTTCTACGTCCAATATCTGATAAATGGAACGGTTTTAAAATGTCATGAATGTTGGATGGCTCAGCCAATCACATTCACACCCTTTTGTAAACTGAAGTATCGTGACCTTAATTCCTGCACCAGAGAAAAATATTACTGTAGAGTTAAAGTTAAGAAATAAAATCAGTGTAATTTAAATTGATTGACGAGTTACTAGCCCTGTTTATTTTCAAGCCGTGATACTAATATTTTTAATATATGCCTGCTGAGTATGTGTATAATTAATTAAAATAAATTAATCTACAAATTAGAAATAGAGAAAATTATGCATCACAAAAATAATTGAGATGCAATTAGCTTCTAACAATCCAAACGCAAGTCAATTCTACCAGAATAATTATTCAAATTATTGCAAAAAAAATTATACTTATTGTTATTTCTTGAAGTTTTCTTGCTAATCAATTTATTTCGAATCTAATACATACTGAATGCTCTTAAATTGAAATAACGTGTACTATCATTTCGCAAGTATGCAAAAACATAACCAAACATATAAGTTCGGTAAATTAAGCTCCAATAAAATTGACAGTGTGACTTGTCTTCAAACATATTTGACAGTAACCGACTAACCTTATTTGACAGAAAAATGTCATGGACACATTTCAACAAATATTCGTCTTCCAACTTTATTGTCATGGCTGGAGACAAACATTTGACAGTGTGACAGGGCGTTAACTAAGACTACCAAGGCAACATAGATAGCTATAATACGGGCCAACGACCCAACGTCCTCGAGTCGGCACTATCCATCCAGATTACCGGATAAGAACGAATCACTTCGGCACCCGAGTACCCGGCATCCAATCAAACGGCTCGGGGACCGGGACTCTGTAATTGATTGTAAATTGTTTTCTCTCGAGAGGAAGTGTGAGAGAGCAGGACAGAAGAGAACGAGAGAGATAGAGAGACGGGAGTGAGAGAAAGCGCACGAGGGTAGCGGATGAATAATTCATTGGGCGAGTAATGGAACGACACAAGCCTCTCCCGGAGACCTGGGAGAGATTTTTTTTTTTAGGTGTTCCCCGCCAAAAATGCCACGTGGTCGCGTGTGTGCCGCGCTCAGAGCATGAACGCGTACAGAAGCAGAACAGCTTGGTTTGTGTGACAACGTAGCAGTGGTAAAACACTCGCCTCGTATTCGGAAGGACTCGAGTACATTCCCTGGCTCCGGCCATCCTTGTTTCGGATTTTCAAGGTTTCCCGAAGTCACTTCAGGTGAATGTTGGGACCGTCCCTTAAACTGGCCCAAGCTCTCTTATTTTTCCCTCGTGAACCTTTCCCAAGGGCCCGCGGTGGCCGAACGGTCAGACCATTCGCCCCCCACCAAGGCGATCTGGGTTCAATTCCCGGCGGGGTCGGTCTTCGGATATTCGCGTGTATTAATCGTGCCGGACGATGCCTCTGGTCGGCGAATTTTCTCGGGGATCTCCCGTTTCCCCTCCCCTTCATTCTGGCGCTGCTCCACACTCACCTCATGTCACCCCTCACCAGAATTGAAGTCCTCGATGTTAAACACTAATCAAGATCTCTCACTCAACCCTACCAAGGTCATGTGCTGATCGAGGGCACGGTGTATCACCTGACTAATAAAAAGTAATAAGCAGTAAATAACCTTTTATTCATGTTGGTAGAGTTACCCGGAAGTTACTTTGTTGCGAGTTGGTACGTATTATCAGCCTACTTTGTGAAGATAATAAGGTTTATTTGATCACTTTCCTGTCTGCAGATGTGCCTCGCCATATGTGTTAGAGAGAGGGAGAGAGAGAAAAATATAACCTCTGCCCTACTCCACCTCCTCTTACACATAAAATCTCTTGAATTCGTTAGCAGTATATAGGCCGTTCACGTTGAAGTAAGCAATTTTTAAGTCGTAATTACTTTTTTTACCGTCAACTAAATTTAACATATATCCACCATATGTTAGTAACAAATCATCTGTGTTAGTGAACATATAAGCGTCCATCAAACTCGGTAGTTGATGTTATTTTTGAACGATTCATGCAATGGTATCTCACAGAAAACCAGAGAATACACACAAACAGAAAAGTAAACAAACAAAAGGACTTTGTTTGCGACTGGTAAACATTAGTAGACATATACAATTTTACAAGGAATTCAGTTAGTGAGTTACAAGAAAATGAATGAACACAAACGAGCACCAAGGCAACACTTGTCTTCTTTGTGTGTATTCCTTGTTTTCTGTAACACGCCATTTGTTGCAATGGCGTATGTACAAAATACTTCTTCGGAAGTTGATGTCTGAAACCATAGTTACATTTTTCTTTATTATTTCGGCAAGATGTTCTTTGAAAATAATCACTGTACAGTGAACAGTTCATAGGCTCTATACGTGTAGTACTAGCAGCCACCACGTTTTATATTAACATTGTTTAACAAAACTTAGAGCTTACTTTTAAAACGATGGTCATTACGAAATATAGGACTAAGTCACATATTGGGAACCATTTCAATGGCTCGTACGAAGTTTCATATTTTAATAATTTATCGTCTGGCCATTGAATTATAAATGTTATACGGTTGTAGAACCGGCACGAATAAATAAAGATGTTATTTAATATTTACGGAATCATTTTACCAGTGGTAACCTAATATAATATTTGGAAATTCATCAACCACGGCTTTGATTTTGGAAAGATTTAATATTTTAGGTCCAAAATTTTGTAAGGTGATTTGTCATGAATAAATAAAATATTTGTGTAATATTTCGGGTAATATGAACAAGTTAAATATTTTGACGGTGCATAATCTAAGATTTTATTCTATTAGCGCTTATTGCAGTTTGGTGTGCCATTTTGGAAGATATTAAGAAACTAATAATTAATATTTTATGTGATAACATCGGGAACTACTGCACCGATTGATATTAAATTTCTTAATTCAACATTTCTTCATCCGAGTATTTACAATATTCTTGTTCATTGTTGTAGGTCTTCTATTTTGTAACACATTTAAATAAATATTTTATGTTGCATTTCAGGGATCACATGTCCAATTATAATTAAATGTAGCCTAATTTTTTTGCCGTTTATTATCTAAGTTTAGATTTTCGTAAGGTATTTAATGCTGGTACGCACCTTTAGAATTGAAACAACATAAGCACACACAAATTTGCTGTATTAATGGAAGTACTTAAAAGATTAAAATCAAATATTAGACGTTAACACTTCTTACACTTCAATTTTGCATTTAACTGGAACGAAAATTTTGAATTTGAACTATTACTTATACTAGTACATTCTAAGAAATTATTCACCAAGGTCGTCTTTATTTTTAACAGTTATTTCATGCCACAACAAAAGAGCGTTAAAAATATCTAAAATCAATGTCTACCCTAGAACACGTGTCAAGTGAAATTGTTTGTATATTATTGGTTGTAACGCGCGTGGAAAAAGCACTGAAAATTTAATCGAAACCTTTACATTGCGTTAATTTCTGGTATGCAAAAGTTTGTTTTGTTAGGCGTTTCCAATGTCATGAAAAATTTAGGTAATTTATTGTAACGTCAAGAATACACTAAATACAAAATAGAAGAATACTATTCAGCACAACATTTTGTATTCCAAGCATTGTTCGTATCTATAAAATGTTCACCTGTTTTACAACATGCTAGATACATGCATACAAACAACTCTGACATATATTGCAGTTAAGTTTTGTACGGCCTTGAAGATACATTAAAAGAAGTTGCGATAAAAATAAAGTTGATCGTTTTGAAAATACGTAACCAAATTTCAGGTTTGCGAGTGTCATTTGTTTACTAATTTTCTATAAGTATTTAAAATCCCGTGCTACAGTAATTATATGTAACCTAGCCCGCGTAAAATATCAGGTACAGTATTGTACCATGGTCGGATGTAGTCTTTCAGTTAAGAAATAATATGAAAGCCCGTTGTATAACATTACGTATCGAATGAATTAAAAAATGTATCTCCGTATACTTAACGTCTCAATGGTCAAACTTGCTTTTCGTATCGTCCACTTAGGCCTAATGGTTTACAAATTTAGTCTTCCTCGTCGTAATTGGTTGACAGATTTTTATATTTTTTTCACCTCTTCAGTGGTCAAATTACAAAAATTCCTGTAATGTTATTTCATAGTTTTTATAGGTAGTCTATACAACTAATGGGGTAAATCACGACGACAGCGCGTTTGATTCAGCTTTATCGACAATTCTCTGAAAACACTTATCAACTATTTACACACATGAGAGAATATTTCTAGATAAATTCTGGGAATTAATTTTCGAATATTTTTGCAGGCATCATCTTACAGCGACAACTGCATATCTCAATGGGTTTGATAGATATACATAACTGATGAAAAACCTTTCACGTCTTTAGATAATCTTAGGGATTTAATTTTAAAAAAAGGTTAGTAATTTCTCGGTGCTTGCCTGCGTCCTGAGTGAAACCCACACTGGAAATTTCATGTTCGTAGGTTCAGCAGTTCGTGCTGAGGTTCTGTTATGTCAGTCAGCCAACGTCATCTTTCATATATAACTAGCAATCCCCCCGCGGCTTTGCCACAGTGTAATACGTCTAGCATACAAGATTATGCCCGCAGTATACAGAGCCCGAGAACACATACATTACGTATTGATAGAACTACAGACTGTAACTCAGTACAAATTAATTCTCGGTAGTCGTAATTGCATTTCCGAGTTGTCTGCCCGGAATAGTTTAAAATTAGTTTTACCCGTAGTAATTAATTAATTTCATATAATAATTAAACTTGCATATCATTGACAGATATCTACGTATGCCTAGTCCTGAATCAAACAACAATTCAATATCTCATTTGGTTAGATTAATATCATGGGCTAATCGAAAATACATTTTAGGCCTTTTCAATCATTTAGGTGTCGAATTTCGAAAATCTTAAATATATGTTTTAGAAATTTGTATAAATAGCCATTTAAAGTGAAAATCACGACCAGAAACCATTGGGAGACAGCTAAACAACAGTTTATTTAAAACACATTTCAACCCCTTCACAACCATGCGAGGGTAAATTTAGAAAAATCATGGAAAATTACTTACGGGTATTCATGTAACCATCATTCTAAAGGGGAAAAAAAAAACTGTAGGCCTACATCAGAACGGGTTAGATAGATACCGAGGATTTAATAAAAACACAATACACGTTTTTTTTTTGCCGCCTTACTGGTCGAATTATGATAACCTTTAAATCAAATTGTAGAGTTGTCCTGTTTTATGGGTGACACAATGCAGTGAAACCCACAACAATAACCCGATGGATTCGAGATACCTCGACGATTCTTTGAAGAAATTTTTCACACATTTTCACTACTTTTCATCCCCTTCGGTACCAAAGTTAAAAAAAAAAAAAATCAAACACAAATACCTTTAAGCCTCTTTAAGATCTGTAAGTAAACATCAACATCATATAGAAGCTAAAATCACGTCGATATCTAAAAGTTAAGTGGGGTCGATATAAATCGATTATGTGTGTGGCGATAACACATTTTCACTTTCTTTTTTGCTGTTTTGGGATTTAATTGGTAAACTTATGAATTATATTTTAGGTATTTAAAACCTAAGTTAGAGTTGTAAGCAAAACAGGGCAGCTGCGAATCTCGTTCGGTGAGTTGGCAAGATTACACTTTGGGAATCAACCACGTCGCGATTGAAACAGTTTGTGCAACACGGTCCCTTTTTTTTTCTATCTCTGTTTCTCTCTCTCTCTCTCTCTTTCCATGTCTGTCTCTGTCTGTAATCCGCTGCGGCATTACATTTCGGCTGTCTTCGCGGCCCGGCGAGCCCGCGACACTGCGCCACAGCCGGGCCAGTGACATAAAGGATTCGCTCGCTGGGATCGCAAGAGTGGAAGGGGGTGAGGGTTAGGGAAGTTTAATTTGTCGGAGTGAAAGGGAGGGGTGGTTCTGTTAATTCCCGCGCCGAGGGGGGTTGTTTGACGAGGGTCGCCCGAGCGGCAACCCTACCCGCATCGCGCCGTGCACCGAGAGTTCATCGCGCAAGTTTCAGCTTTCACTCTCTCGCCCTTACGTTCACGCTTGCCTACCTAAAAATACCTTTATATACATGTCAACAAGAACTTTTGTGGCGGTTCCGTAAACCGGTGTTTGACACTACGAAGTAGATTCGTCCCGCTCAAAATATATGGTTTTCTATAGATCAGTGTAGATGGTGAACATTGTGAAAAAATTTTAAAATTTAAATCACCCAATAAGTGTAATCTAACTTCTTCTCCAAATGGAGTCAAAAACTAGTACCTAGTGTATGAAAAATTCTCTCTGCGTGCATCAATGTATTTTAACCCCTGTCTGTTGAGTTAGAATAAATGCAATGATCACTAAATAACAAAATTTTCGTACACAGAAAAAATGTAGCCTGTTGTTGTAGGAACTATAATTCTGTTATGAGAATGTTTAACAGAAATTAACACCTACGTTTTCAGAAGTATGTAAATATGCGAAATCTAAAACAAGTGAATTACTAGAACAGCTTTTACCAACTGTAAGAGCAAAAATGTTGCAAGAATGACATAATCGTTAAGGTTAGTCTTTCAGCGTAATTAATCAAATAAAAATGTGTGGTCATAAATACTTACAAGTGATGTATATCACAGGAAGAACTCTTGGTAGAAGTATTGGTATAAAAAGTTTTTTCTTGGATTGCTCTTTATTATTTTTGCACAACGACTTCCGAGAAACGTGCACATTTCCGTATCGTCAACAGCGTGCTCGTTAGAGAAGGAAACACCGGAACACGCAAGGAATCGGCCAAGGCCTATAGCCAGGAACCATCCCAGTATTAGCCTGGTGAAATATCGAAACACTGTTGAAATGTAAATCATAAGAGACCCGATTTCTAATCCGTGTTTTACGGATGTGAGTCTGTTGTCCTACCACTGCACAGCCTCACTTGGTAACTTCAGTTGAATTAAGAGCGCCGCCTACCTTAGCATTACATTAGATGTTCAGAAGTGACGGAGATATAAGTGTGACTTTGAAGAGTCTATCATACGCCGCATCGCCACAACGAGTCAAGTGCTGAACTTTAGCGTGCCAGATTCCCGCCAATTCATATCTATTATGAGACTTTAAGCGGTGACAATGTAGTACTATAGGTGGTAAGTCTGCAGCAAACTTTAGCGCACGTTTCTATCTGAGTTTCACGTACATCCTGCTAGTACATTTTAAAGTACAGCAGTACGGATATGCGGTTCTTAGTTATCATAGTACACTCAGAATATGTTGTAATGAGCTTGGCGTCTAGGCAATGACATTCCGTCCTTTTTCGAAGAATGTTTTCTTTTCGTCCATAGGCACAGCGGGTACATGTAGAACAGTTTAGAAAAATATGTATTTACGAACACACTGCTACATGTTTGAAACGCGTGGTAGGTGGCACCATTTAATGCCTCGCTCTTTAGTTTTGCACTTGTTTCGAAAATATTTTTTAACGCTTATTAATACATTCATCAAAAATTCATTCTTACTGTTCTAGCAGTTATATATCATCATTTGTATATGAGTTTTCTGTTGCAATACACAAACGGATTTTTAGATTTTTGCCCCTGAAATGTCACATAGTAATTTGTTGTCAAAATAAGGCAAAATGAAGCGAAGTATTTCTTTACTAGCAAATGGTACATTATTTCAAAAAACTCTCAGGCAAAATTGTGTATCGTCTGAAATTTTTTTCAAAACATTTGGTTAAAAATATTTGAGTTATGGAATTCCTTGAAATAAATGAAAGATCATGGACAGCAATCACGATTGGTGTACAGTACTGTAGGCCTATGAATTGTTCCAATAAAGTAGGGCCTACTGAACTTAGAAGGAACAAAATATTCTGCGCAAGGAACTGTCTGATGTGTATATAGAGCAATATATTCTGTAAACGAAACTATCTGGTCTATTGAAGAAACAGATTACTATTTTATAAAAACAATCCCGATATCTCAACTATCTGAAGAAATAGACAGCTATTTTATAGGAACCATCCTAATATATTAATTATGTAAACCTGAATTTGTCTCTTTGAAACAGGGCGAGGATACCTTAGAAATGCATGTTTGCCAGTTTGAACAGAGAATGTTTTTGCAGGATAATCCTATTTACTTAATATATAATGAAATAAAAATCTAAACTTGACCTAAAAACTATTTTTTTGTGAGGTGAATGAAATGTACTAGCAATAAATTTAACTTTGCTCACTAAAGAGTTCCTGCCAAAAATAAAAATATTTAGCCGGATCCTGATACTAATAACTACACAAAACACCAATGGTAATATTCTATTATAACCTCAGTTGTTAAACCCATTTGAATTGATCTGTCCCGAAAATAAAGTACTTTTACAAAATACTAACATGCACTACGCGATATAGGCATACGTCGACTAATATAATGTTGTACTTGATTATTTCTCTGTTCCAAACTAGGTTGAGAAGATTCCAAGTAAACAATAGTAATAATTATGACATTATAAAACAAATGTAGTCGGCGACAGCTACAAAATGTATCGAATACTCAAGAAATGTTCAACTTATGCTCTAGTGGACAAAAAATATTTGTTGATTATATCTAAATTTATTTTCGTTATACGAACGTTTAGTTGTTTCATATCCTCTTTCCTCTCGTTGTTATTTATTTCACAGTGTGAAAGCGATTTGCGTTGTAGACTTACAGGCTATTGAAAATAATTAACGCAATGTTAATATGACTCAATAAGGACCTTATATTAATACTTGTTCTATGTCCTTTGCCTTTCTGTCTGTCCTCACTTACACAACAATAACGTTTCATGGCGTCTGTTATTTCTCGTTACTTCCAGGATAGTGCAAACATTTTAATAGTTTTTTTTTTTTCAGCATCCTGCTCTGCGAATGTTGGTATCATATTTTCTAACATAGAATTAGGTTCGTGCATGTACACTATGGAGCATACCTACAAACTCATTCATTTTCATTCATTATGTCCCACGCCAAGATAATTTTAAATGTCTCAATTGAAAATTAAACTATAACTTCCCAGATGAAAATAAATCACGTGCTCCAAAACAATTCGCGGTGCAAATAGGTATTATATGATTGGAATTGGCACACCGATTCCGTGTTATAAAAACTTAATAGTTTTAAGATTACGCACGGTTTTTGAAAACTGCTAGCGAACAACAGCGGAACAATTTCGGCTGCGAATTGTAAATAAGTACTGTACGTCTCACGTACACGTGAACGCGTTACGTGTTCAGTGTTAAGTGGCTCGTTAAGTGATGGCAATCCCGTCCTTGGGCGTTGCGTGACCAATGCGTTACGTAAGGCGGGACTACGCAAGAGCACGCTGGGTTCTCGACCACTCAGGGAGATTGGTATTCGGGATTTAATGAACGTGACTCGGGCGAAACGAAACCTCGTCGCTGTTCAGGTGGATACGACTGCTATCGTTACTTTCCACTTTGATTGAGTTTAAACGTTAACAGTCTTTTTTGTTTTTTAATTTTAAATTAATCAAGTGCTCATAAATAAAAATTCAGGCTAAATGCGAATAGCACTTTCATTCTTTACACAAACAGTAATATTGTCGATTATTTTATTTTAAATAATTTAGGCTACATTAGAGTTTATAAATTCGCATTTAACTAATAAAATGCCAATATAAAACAACATAAGCAAATATTTATAAACGGGAAGAAAATGTATAACACATAAGCCATTCGCATGACATTCAACATACATCTAAATTCTATCATGATATAATATTCCAGCGATTCCTTAAAAAATTAATTGTATTTAAACACACTTATAATTTATACTCACAAATAAAACAGTTTTTTGTATTGCGTCTCAATTTATTTCCAAAAATTTCTCCGCGTCAATCTTTCATCATTAAAGCGCATAGAAATAATTAGAACAGAAATAGATTACCGAATCCGCGACCCTGTATTCATTTTATACTAGAATGCAATGCACCTTGAACAATGAGACTTTTTACAAAGACTTTGAATGCTGACTTAAACCGTTATAGCATAACAAACTGGTTATCACACGATTTGTAAACAAATGATGCACAAAATAAGTAATGTAACTATTTTACCATTATATACTAATCGTGCACTACACAAAAAAAATTGGTTAAATCAATCAAAAATTTCTCATTATTTTAGTACGTTAATTTTAAAGAAATTATGCATGTATTTATTTACAAAATGGTTTAATTCACGTACAGAACTCAAATATTATGTAATTTTAATTTGCAATAAAAGAGCAACCTCTTTTCTGATTTTAAAATTTTTGATTCAAGAATATTTCAAACATGTTCGAATCGAAAATCTTTGACGAAATTCAAGACATTCAATAAATTGAAAGATAAAATGGCCGCGGTTATGACGTCAGCATGGCGTCACACGTCATTCAATAAATTGAGTTCATTATATTTAACAGAAAATCGAAGCAAAACTTGATAGTGTGAAAGGGCCTTAATTCTACTGCAGGTTGGAAAGATCAATGTTAACATTTTGGCAAAAGGAAAATTTCTATTGCTTGAGCTCTGGTATCGGTAAGAGGTGTAAGCTGACCAATCACAAAGTTTTCGTGAAAATTGTTACATGAAAATGATACTTTAAAAGCCAAAACTGGTATGTCTTCACATTAAAATTATATTAAATGACTTATCTCTTTGCCAAGCCCAGTTAATTAAATTTTACTATGGTCTCGAATTTTACTAACCCCATTAGCGATAATAGCGCAATAAGCGACAGAATTTTTCCCTGTGTCAAACTCTCCCATAAAAAAAAAACACATTTTCTTTTCTAACCCTTTAGAATTAACCTTACTTCAGTTGAGCGTTTGTCCGTCCGAGCACCTCATCTCTGTAGACTCGGGGACACCATGAATAAAACGCAAAGCGCCCTCCTTCACGGCGAACAATCGAGGCTATTTGTGAATGTAGATGAGGGGGCAGGTTCTCCACCTCACCCTTGATGACTATGGATTAGGTGGGCGTGGCAGGGGGCGGGGTGGAGTCTGGTGGTACCTGAGACAGCGAGGGTGCACTGCGAGAACAAGCCATTGCCTTCGTCGTACCTCTGCGTTCACATCCCCGTGTAGAGTCTGCTATCGCTCCTCAGTGCTGTACATTGCCTAGTTCGTCTTATTTTGCCTGCTTTTTGATCTTGATCTTATACAGGATGTCCAGAAACAACTGCATAATTAGCACACCACGCTTATCCCGGGCTAAATTGGAGACGGAAATGTAAGTGGCGAAATGTCGTACGACGATGTTTTACGTGTACGATGTGGCAACACTGCACGGAGAAAATTCCGTATTGCACTCCACGTCCAGGTATTATTTTAGGTATGTTACGTCAAGTAAACATAGAATCATGTTTGAACTGCTCTGAATTTTTACCTGCACCCATAATACGATGGTCAGAACAGCAGTAGTCAGATAAGTGACATATCTGTGGAGCGCAAGACGGGACTAACAACAGTGTAGTACTGTGTGTGGATAAAGACATTACAGGCTACAATGTTATGCTCATAAAAATAAAGAATACAAATAATTTGTATTTAAAAAATAGTGAATTTTTTTAATTCAAATAGTTTGTATTCTTTATTTTTATGAGCATGACATTGTAGCCTGCAATGTCTTTATACAATGTGATTTTTTTTAGTTTGGTATATCAGTTGATTTTAGTGTAGTCCCTAAAACAGAAACATGCAAAATATGACTTTAACAAGCCATTACGCGAAAACAATGAGACATAATAAAATTTCATAAGAGCTAAATTTAGTCACATTTTGTGTCTAAAATAAGAAAAAAAATATCTGGTAAAAATAAAAAATAAAAAAATGGTGACGAAAATTGCGGTAGACCGCACCTTTGAAATATCGTCGTACATTGTGCCACCAACACTTTCGTCTCCACTTTAGCCCAGGATTCGCGTGATGGGCTTGTTAGGTGTTTGTTTCTGCACCACGGTCGTAGAAGAACAAGTCTGGACACTCGCCTGGAAACTTGACCCCTTGTTGTTTGGCTGTAGTTCATCAAGTTACCGATAATGCTATAGATTTTTGGTGCTGTAATCCGAGCGGTTGAGCTCTAACTCCGCCCACTTCCCTCCCACTAAGATAAACAATTTATCAAAATGTATTTTTTTATCAATTTATGAAATACTTCCTTCGCTCACAATTTTAAATCATGGCTCTAGAAATCTTTATTTACCTTATAATGTTAACAATAGAAAAAAGTGTACGGAGTTTTGAGTCCGGCCGCCTGGATTACAGCGCCCAAGAGTACGACATTCTCTGTAACTTGACGAACTACAGCCAAACAACACGGGGGTCAAGTAAAATACGTTGGTAGATAGGCGAGTGTCCAGAGCTGTTCTTCTACGACCGTGTTCTGGGCATAATGTATATCGAGACGACGTGAGAACTGTGGCGTACGTAATACTGTAGAACTCAGGCCAAAGTTACTTATTTATTTCATTACAGCGTTTGTTGTTTATTACCACACATTAATTACTGCAAATATTATTGATAACGAACTGCCTAAAATTTTTACGTAACGTAATGTTTAGAATTAATTAAAAATTCTTGAACCATAACTACACAAAGAAATGAGGAGAGAAAATCGGTATATATACAAATGTAGGTCTGTCTGTAACGTATGCGTTCCCATAGGCTACCGTTTATCCGATTGCGATGAAACATTTTTTAACTTCTGCAAATAAAATAGATTAATGATAAAGGGAGGCAACACGAGACAGAGGACGGAAAGAGGTACTCAAAAATAAGCGAAATAATTGGTTTCTAAAATGTTTCTAAATTGGCCATTAATGACAATTGAACGCCCGTTTGCACCATTTAAATCATTTAATTTTTTCTATTTAGGACATTTTTTAGAAAATAAAAAACATTACCGTACTGAATTACTTGTAAAATAATGACAGCAATCGCCTAAAAATAGGCGACAAATTCATTCTGTATTCAAAAGCTTTTCATTCAACCGGTCTTGAGAAATGAATGTGTTTATTTTTTCGAACTTAAGTAACGAAGAGGATTTACAGATTATTTATAAGTATTCTCTTTCAATGAGTAATTACAGAAGAGCCATTTTACGTAAAGCGTTTACATTTAGACTAAGGACATTTCATGTCACACTTTAAACGAACGGGCATTGAGATTCCGAACGGCCGTAGTAAGCGAGATGTTGTGTGTGATTGAATCGGTATAGAAGTGCAAAGAGCAGAAATTTGGCTCATTCGTTGGCGTTGGTGCTTTCCACCGCTACGAAATTAGCGTTGACAATTACATTAATTATAAAATTTGAGTTGTAGAATAACGTTACATATTCTTCATTATTTAATGAATACGGAAATAGTTTCTAGCTACATTTTCGGCTCACGAAGTACTTTACGTTATATACTTTCCTCTAAATTTAAATTACACTTGTATTGTTCGCAGTTCGCACTATTAATCAAAACCTACCCTAGCGTACGGCATTGGAGACTGAGTTTCCAAGAGTTGAGAATGACTGCACAAAATCGGCACAATTTTTAAGGAATTCTCAATACGACAGAATCGTCTGCTTTGTAATAATGAAACTTATCGCACTATACATTCACGTAACATTTGTAATACATGGTTCAGAAATATTATGAAACGGAAACTAAAAAGAAGACAGCTTAGAGATGAAATTTTTTCGATGATTGTTGTTTGTAGTCGAGAATGAAATTGCAGAACGGAAATAAATTAAAAGATGAAAGGAACACGTACACAGGAAAAGGCAGGAGAGAAAAAACTAGGTTGGCTTTGATGCACAGTGTGAATGTGAGAAGAAAGTATTTGACGTGAAGACAAGGAGGCTGTAGGTGTTCAAGAGGACCACGAGAAACGTGGATAATGGCAGTGGAAGAAGGTGCGGAGGGAAGATGAGAAGACGTGAGAGAGGTGATGGTATGAAAGTGGTAGATGGTGAGGAACTAATTGTGAAGCCTAGAGTCGCGGGCACGGCCGGCCCAGAGGCTGTAGGAAGTAATGGATGATGATTATGAAGATGATGATGTCTTTGTTAAAACGTTTTTCACTCTGCGAGTAAAAAAAAAAAGGAGCGTCTCCTTAGTACAGTCATAGAGACTCGTTTATGTAACTTACCTCTACAAAGAAACGACGATGCTTTGTAGCTTTGCCTTCGCGCCTAGGGCTTGCATAACAACGTGTTTATTACTATACAGAGGACGAAATTATGATGTCTAGCTTTACAACACACCACCATTTCATTTTGCTTGATTGCATACTATTCGTTTTCTTGCAAGATTCGTTATTTATATTTAGAACTGTTTGAATACTTCTTTGAGTTTGAACTTCTAAAACTGGACTGTCTGAAGTCATTGTGAGAAAAGTAAATGTTTAAGTATTAATTTAGATATTAACCTCGAACTATAATTTTGGCATACGTAACGTTTTATTATGTCAATCATTCGTGTTTTTTTAGTCATACATACGCGTAACTTAGGGTGAAATAAAACAATGGCCGTATTTTAGGAAGAAAAATGGACGTGATTCACTATGGCATCAGTCAATCCAACTACTTCTACAACTTGGCTAAGAGAATGTTCAAAGACGAGTTTTTACAATAGGTTAGGGATCATAACATTTATTATTCACTAAATCCCTAACCTTCAAAATCTAGCATTAACTGCAGATTTTCCCTGTTAACATAATTTGCACCAGTCGAGCCTGTAAGCAGTCACAACATTTTCTACTCTCGATTGAACTGAAATTTACTATATTTCTGCGTAATCGGTATAAAAATGAGGTATAGTTGTAATTGTCTCGCAGTTGATAGCAATGGCAAAAATTGGTTTAAATTGAAAGGTATTGCTATTTTATCATAGTTTAGCGTACTCTACAAAGGGAAAAGAATTCATATGTGATCAACTTCTCGTCAGCGTATGTGCGAACGTGTACGATTTGTCTGTGTGTATGAGTGTACATTAAACACTTTTAAATTCAGCAAACTCGGTACTCATATGCTATTTTTAAGGTGACTTAACTTTTATGTATTTTGGTGATAAATATTTTCCCAATGATTATCATTTGAAGACTTTTTTCTCTGTGAAATATAGAAATAGTTGTAGTATTCCATCAAATTCAGTACAGACATAGTACTTAGGAAGGTATGTTTTTTGTGAATGCTATGTATGTATTTTCAAAGGACAGATTATTGTTTCGTCCACAATTACGTATTTCTAAAACTGTGGACTTTTAAACAATCTTTAACCAATTTTTTCCAAGGGAACGTTTTTCGGAATGGCAGCAATATCGGTACACATTTAGTACTAAGCAAGGGAAATATCTTTCAAGTAATTGATTCATGCCATGTCCAAATGATTAAAATAGCGGATTTTTTGTTCATTTTTATCACACGAAGTATCTCTGGAACCATTTTTTTTTTTTTTAGAATATCATTACACTCGATAAACATAACTATATTATTTAGTAAGTTCATGACAAGTTCTGACAACATGAAATTGCAGTGGAACAATTTTTAGTACCAAAAAATTCGGTACACGTGTCTAAATTAGTAAAGGGATCTGAGTTTTATGTATTTTATTCATAACATATTCAGTTCGTTTTAATTGTAGTCACGTGAAGTTTTTTTTTATTACATGAGGTATCTGAGGAACTATTATCCAAAATTTTATCAAACTCAGCAGTTTTAGTAATAAGTAAGATAGCATGACTTCCCTGTTTGTTATGTGTGGTAAGTAAATTTCATCCCCCAATTTCAGAGATTTAACGGAATGAAGGAAACATTTAATTTAATACATGAATTTTAAGAACTGCTGGACTGATTCACAGTACACTTTTATATTTAGACATTTTTCTAACTTCTTTACTAGTATTTTTATTGTAAATCCGCCATGTCATAATATAGAATGACATTACCAATTCAAGATATTATTTCAGTATTTACGTAATACATTTTTAACTGTAGGGTTAATTTGCACATAGATTGAGGCACGTAAGCTCTTTTGTAATGATAGTAACTTCTTAATTTTTTTAAATCTCTAGGTAGGTTTTTCAAGTAATGTCAAAACTCGTTACTTGTTTAGCTAAAATAAAGTAACCTGTTACGTATGTTAAATTATGTGATGGTCAATTCAGCAATTCAAAATAATTTAGGTTGTTGATATGAACTGACGAACAATTATAATTTAGTTTTCCGGTATCGTTTTTACATTGTTTGATATTCTTTTTAATATTGATCGGTCATCTTCAGGACATATAGTTTTCTTCCTGTATTAACACATTTTATCATAAAGTTGTGGAACTTAAGCCCTACCAAACTTCTATTATATGAAAACCACACACATTTATATTTGAGTTAATTATAGACATTCTCATTTAAAAATTTGGGCAGAGTGAATTTTTGTGTTAAGTGTTTGTAAAGAATATGAATATTTTCTGTATGTGTTGTAAATAATTTGACTTTATACAATAAATTTCCAAAGAATATAAATAATTAGACACAGAACATCGGCTACATACAAACAATTTTTCCCATTTTTGGCAGAAAAAATTACTTATTGGCCTATATATTTCTACGTGGAGCTCTCATAAATCTCAAATAACGTATTTATGTAACGAGGTAATTCAGGGCAAGATGCAACACCTAAGGAATTTTGATGCCATGAAATTGAACAAATCGACGAAAAAAAATTTAACGATAGGACACTAGTTTTGTTGGCTATTTGAGCTTAAAAGTGTCAGTCAGAAATGAGCTTAAAATATAAAATAATTAACGAAACATAAAAAAACCTGCGTGATTGGCAACATCCTCCGAATTATCTTTTCATTATGCTTAAAATATGTTGTACTGGCTACGCTACAGTCATCAGTTAATTTGAGATTTTTTTTAAAATGACACTAAACAACTATCCTGAACATTTTAACAATACTCTAAAACTTTACTCAGTGATATCATTTGTTTACAATACACAATGTCACTTGAGTGGAAAAATTTTACCTTACTCTCAGTGCATCCCTTAATTTCTTTAACACGACAATGTAAACTATGTCAGTATGATCGTGAGGAATGGTAATCGTTTTTGCCAGGAATGATGAATGAAACCCGCACTTGAGTTAACTAACCCCGGTCTATCTTTTGAATAAGAACCCTTAAATTCTCGAACGAGAGTCAGGCAACACTACCGTACAAAACAAAACTATCGGTTGCACCCAAGCGAATGCGTGATGTAAACTGAACCGTGTTAATGTAATTATATGTTTGCATAACTTTGTTACAAATTTCAGTGAAAAAAAAATAGTTTACATACCTTCTCCGAGTTGAGAGAGAGAGAGAGAGAGCCATTACATGTTGTTCAAACTTAAGAGTGAGTTGTAGATAAATAAACGCTGAAAATATCAATTGATTTCTACGCTATTTCGAAGCAAATATGGATAAAACATTCAATGGCAATCCTAAATAATGTTATTTGCCAACTATATTAGTAAATATTTATCCAGAATTACGCATTCGTTACGCGTAATTTCTTACGCCGCAGTTAAATGCACGAGGTTCTGGCGTCAGAGATTGTGCATCAGAAGTTCGTAACACTGGAAACAATTTTGTTTAAAACGTTGGCTGAAACTATTGCCTAGGATTGCTATTGTTTAATTTTCGCAAATTGGCTTCAAGAAATCTACAGTTATAGATTAATACTTTCAGCGTTGAATCATGTACCACGCTCTCTTAAGGCGCCTCCCTAGATAGGCTGCGTTTGTGTGTAAGAGACAGGTTACCACTAACCGGTGTCTGTAATGCGTTGCCGACTCTCCGCGCAAGCCACTCGGCTGACGTGCAGTGCTTCACTATTATCCTTTTTCCTATGGGACCTAAGCGGTAACCACATTATTTTATTTATGGGTAGCATAGTTCAAAAACTAACGCTTGTTTCTATAAATATGTTTTTCGAATCCGATTGTTAATTTCCCAGATACGGCAGCCTGAAAAAGCAATTTTTGGCCTATTTGAGGGGCCAGAAAACAGTGTTTCTAACAAACCTGCTGAATTTGTAGAAGTATAGCGGCATTGTTTGAAGTGTGTGTTCTTTTCGTAGATATAAATAATGTGCGTTAAATGGTTTCGTCAAAAAGAGAATAGTCGTAGCTCGCTGCAACGCAATTGAAGGGCAGCTAGGGAGGCCTCTTAAAACGAAACTGTCTTGGTTACTCCGATGTGGCATCGTCTTTAACTTCGCCGCGTCGATGGAACGAAAAAAAAAAATGCAAGTCCCCGGCTGCCAGACTTTTTGGCCCATACTCCATCTCTCGTAACTTTGGTTCTTTCTCCTCTCCCCAGCTCTTCCTCTGCTTCCGCTTCGCCCCCTCCCCCTCCCCTTCAATCCTATACAAGCCCACAGAGGCTGGGTTCGCCCACGGCCATTCGTCTTGCTGATAAAGTTTGAGATCGATTGGAGAACGGAGCGAAGCCAGATAAAATAGCTGGGCTCGCCGGCCGGTCCAGCGCGGCTTGCGAACACCCTTTCACATCAAACACGATGCGGCCGGTTCGTGGAAAAACGTTAACTTTCGTAATCTGCTCCGTGTATGTAAATGCGTAATATTTGTAAGAACGTGAGCACGTAGCATACACGCCAATATTTCCAGTTTTCCTTTAGTTTCGGTACGCGGTGTTACTATTTGCTAACGTAGTATAATAAATAAAACAGGCGCTATACTCTGTCCACTCTAAGGTTGCAGCAGAAATAAAAATTGCTAACGAATTAAATCAAAGCACTTGAATTATATCTTGATTCCTCACATTGTGATTGTGCCGTAACACAGTTACCTTGTATTTGTTCAATATTTCAAATGAAATTTACGCTGTGCAAAAGTGTTATTCACATTCACTTGGATGAATTAGCTGCAACCTTAGAATGGATGGAGTATAGTCCTACGAGGCTGTTCCAGTGTTTAAGGCGCATGTATGCAACCTGTATTAACCCCATATAAATCAAGGCTAATCTTACATTCGCTACAGCAATAAGAGTATTGCAAATATCTACATTATCTTCGTGTTTTATCAACGCCAGAGTCGTTCTTATTTTGCTGCGTTCGCCGAAGTGAAATGTAAAGAATGATTGACTACAAATTTTACAAAATGTTTTTTTTGTATCACGTTATTGATGTAACCGTTTGTTATAATTTACAGAACGCAGTGAAAATATGAACGACTGTGGCTTTTATAAAACGCGAAGCTAATGCTGATGATAATGTAATAACAGCAGTATGTGTGTTAGTGGCGTAGTGTGTGGCATAGTAACATGTTATGTACTGCTGTAATTATGCCCCACAGCAACATGATCCCACTAGTGCGCTATCAACCATACGTCATGTATTGCCAACTGTAGCGCAGAAACGGTGCGTTTTCGGACCTATGTCCACATGACAATTTTTGTCGCTGTACATGTGAGGGTGGTTTCCCCCCAATAATGACATGAAAGTTTGCAACATACAGTACTGTGTGAATAAAATCATATCCTGTCCGACTAGGTCGCCTGAACTCTACCACGTATTGTATCTTTGAGGTGTACTCTAGTTGCTCTGCACGGCGGCCAGCATTTCTAAGAAACGTTCAGGAGCCCCAAGTAGCTTTGACGCATGGAATGGGAATCTATACCATTTACGATATGAACAAGCGGCGAACAGCTTGCCCGTTCTAGAAAACATACACCGTGCCGTTGTCACCCTAAGTCAATGCACAGCATCGCACTACAGTTAACTGATTCCAGATACGTGACGTGGAAAGGGACAAGGGACATCTTGTCTGTCAAAAATAATTTGTAGGAGAGAGAAAATTCAAAGTTATGGTCTACTCAGTAAATTGTTGGTTTCTTTTGATTAATTTCTGTTCATATTTTCTGTTCGCAACAATTTCTTTACAATTAGTCAACGGGTAACTCTATGCGTGAGAATTCACGTATGTTATTTGTAATGCCTTTTTTTTTTTTAATCTTTCTCTGCGGTTTATTAAAATACAAAATAAACATCATTATTTTCGTTAAATTTTGTAGACAGAATTATGACTTTTGTGTTACAAGATTCGTACATTTGACCTCTCGCTACCAGAAAAAATCGGAAAGTAAATTTCCTATCTCACCGAAAAGAGGCTTCTTTTCCCTTTCTGTAACACAAATATGCTGCCAACACAAATATATGAGGGAAAAGCGTTTATTTAGCTTTAAGCATTTTACCACAGCCTTCGTTTGTAAAGTTTAACGGTAACTGAGTCAAGTAGACACATTTTCCATGAATTAAAAAAATTCTAATATGGAAAGATTAATTTTTTTTCACCAGAAATCTTATATTGCCTTTGTATCACTATAATACATCAGTGTTTGGAATAATGTCCTTCTAACATGCCGCTACTTTCAAAATATACATGAATAGTGTTATTTCTGTGTATTTGTGAGCAACGTTTGCTTCTATATGGCAACATAATCTTTATTTTACCTTTCTTATGTCTGACAGAATGTATTTCTCATTTTATAAGGCCTGGAACATACAGCCGATTGCAAAGCGGAAATAAAATCAAACACGTAGTATACCACAAAGGTTGTCACATAATATCGATATTTCACGAATACTGCATTAAAGTGAACAGATGTCACGTAACTCGTTTAATGTACTTCAGTCCGGTTGAAAATGCTTTTATTTTAGACGATTTGTGCTGACCACAAAAGAGTAAGCGACGGTCCGCGAAGTAGGACGAAGGTCGCGATTGGCGAGGCCACTGCATTTGTCCATACTTCGGTAACTGCTCCACAAAATAAGTTTGAATAATATTTTCAGAAAAGTGTTTCTTTCGTGAAATCTCGCTTGTTGAAGTGCAAGAAAGATAAGTATTAGTATTTCGTCAGTAGAAGCAAGTCTCGTAGAACGACAAAACGGGGGAAAAAAATAAAAAACTTTCACCGTTGTTGCTTTTGATAATGAGGAATTTATATAGGGGAGAGTAGCCGAAATTGGACCGTTGCCTAGATTGGACCACCCTGGTTTCTCGCCACATAGTGACATTTCAGACTGTTCAGTTGGCTCTACTGCTAGTCGATAGCACCAAGGTCACGCCACACAACGAGCAGTGAGGTGTAGCCATTGTACGCAGCAGGATCGTAGTTTCCGTGGTTTGACAGTTTGTGTT